>KZ143908.1:0-12715 GCA_002157085.1 Melampsora occidentalis | reverse complement strand
TTTTCGCAAGACACGATTTTGCTTCAACGATACACCTACCATCCCTTTACGCTTACACCAACGCACTCGTAGCGTCACTAGGGGGCTCCAATCGGAACGAGGGACATTATGTGTTAATGACGGGATATCAAAGACATTGTCAAATGTATTTTCGTAACCGAGCGCGAACTCGGAAAAGTAGGGACATGAGTGAGTCCGAAAGCAGCACGTTCTCATGAGCTATTCAATGTGCTTCGCCCTCCCTTACATCTTAGCACCACTATTTATAAGTGTAGAAGTGTTTCGAATGTTTCCATCGCCTGACGCGTTTATGAGATTGCCTCGCCAGGTGTAGTCCAAAAATCACTGAATACTGCCCCCAATCCAACTTCCCGAAGCCTAATTACATATTGAAATGTTCGACCAACCGTTCCTTAACCCCTAACCCTGCTTTCTCGCTCAATGACGTTTTGATTTCGCTGACCAGCACTGCATTTTGGGTTGGTATCTCACCCGGTCGCAACACAGCTTTACACAATGTCCAACCCCGATTTCAACAAACCATCCGGTCATGGCGTCTACTTCTCTGGAAACTTTGAAATCGAGGGCAAGGTATGTCATTCGAGTTAGAGACTGATTTATACTAAGGCTTCTGCTCATGCTTCTCACCATGTAGGTCGCTTCTGACCTAGGCCGCAAGTCTGGGTACCGCACTTATGTTGTCTTTATCAATTGCGGTGGTGCTGACCGCAAAGAAGAGACCCGGTACGAAATTAGGGCTGTTGGCTACAGTTCGGCTTTGATGCAACTTGAGGAGAAGAAGTTCTATTTCTTACGAGGCCTATTCTTTCCAACTAACACTGTGAAAACTGAGACGGATCAATTCTATTTCGAAGGGTCTGACCATGCGCTTATTGGTCCGGCTGACGAATTCAAGGGCCAAACCATTGATACTGTCGGTGTGACTGGGCTTGGAATCGTAGCCAAGATTTCGACCATGGTTGAGGAATGTTGCCAACATTTGAAAGACAAGGACGACACCGAGGACCTCAAGACTACCGTGGTGACCGTGAAGCATAGCGATTACCACCCGGCCGTTAGTCTCCTTCACGGCCTTGATATCACTCTGCATTCCCAATTGACGTTTAGTGATAACCACAGATCAAGCCGGCACCGACTTTCTACGTTGAATACCGAGTCCGCCCTTTCAAGTATCTCTCAGGTATTCCCCGGATCCTCAAATTGGGCCGTGAAGCGTTGTTCCACGGTTATATCAAGGACTTCAATGAGGACACCTGTTGTTACATAGTAATTGTGAGTATTCGTTTCTTAAGTCTGAGTTCATGTCGCTAATGACCAGTTGAGAGCAGGTTAACCGTGTCTCCACCACTTGTGGTCATCGTGATCCATCCGAATTTGAGGAAAAAGCTGTCAAAGAGGAAAAGGATACTGAGGGCGGTGGACGCAGCAAACCAAAAAAGTAAGAACTTCTCTAACAAAGTTTGTAATGGTCAATAACCCAAACCTCGCGTACCACTTTCCTAGGTTCACCCCAAAATCCGTCAACGCACCTTTCAAATCGCCACTCATTGTGCCTGCTCCCACCAACACTTTGGTATCCGGACCTGCGGAAGATCCCGTGGCCCCCTTAACAGGTTCAGAGAGTGAGTCTGGCGAGCCTCTTGCCAATAACCCGATCAAGAAGAAGAGAGCAGCGACCGCCGCCCCAAAGAAACGCCCCCGAACTCGGCCCGCACGTCGAACTTCCAGCAGCACTACCCTTGACCTGACGACTCCGGAGTAGGTGGTATATGCTCAGTGACCCAGGGTTTGTACTTTCAGCCCAGACGCAACCAACAAGCTACGCATATGGCTTTACTAACTACATTTCATCATTGGTTTGGGGTCACATAAGATTTTAAGGCGGTAGGATTTAACTTTCAACCTGGGCTTATGGACTTCGTATCGAGATTGTGATTGTAATTACACAGCTCTGACCTTGCAGACCATTTTTGTTAGGAATGAGCCCTTGCATCGTCCTAAGTTTGTTGTACTAGAACATATCATATTCATTGCAACTGAGATCACCTCGATGCGGTAAGATACTACCCTGTGTGCCCAACAGACTTGTCATTCATTCATCCCATAGCCACGCGTTGGCTCAGGCGAGCAACGCACGTGGCCCCCTTCTCAAATTTGTGAATGTACCCGATCCATTGCCCTTACCCCATTGTGGACCGAAATACTGCGCCATCCAAGTTACCAGAGTGCATGTACGAAAGACAAGTACATGAAATAGGATTGGCTCGAGTCCTGAAATGTCCTGCCTGCCTTCATTTGCAATTGGTCATGGCGAGGTAGATTGTGAAAGGCACCTTTGCCCCAAATACGCAATTGCTGCGGCGAATTGCGAATGGCAATCCCAAACTTGCCCCAGCCAGGTATCTGTTCAATGGACTGTGATAAAGAACAGATAATCGCGAACAGCGGCTTCGGTACCAATGAGCTAATCCTTATCTGCAAACGTGTTGTCGTCGTTAAACCCCAGTAATGGTACAAAAACGCATTTATATCCATGCTGATCATTAAAGGCAAGCTTGTACGCAGTTTTTGATCAAGTAACATCATTGACTGCGTTCTTAAAACACTATCATCAAGGGTGCAGTCCTGGGATGCAGATGAGTTACACTTCCAAGCAATCGTGTGAATGTCGCCCGTGGCTTTTGGATTAGCGCGTAAATGACAAGCGGGCAAACAGGGGCAGAGAACAACCAGGGAACAGGCATTGACCCTGATTGGACTTCACAGGCACAGTGGAACACTATAGAATGGATTTGTGTACTTCGGCTTATATTGGCAGCACACCATATCTGAACCTGATAGACCTGGTTAGAGTCATTGGCGCTGTACATGCTACAAACAAGCTTACATATCTGTCTACAACAACTATATTAAAATGTGACTATTAAAACTCAAGACTAAATGCAAATGGGGCAAAAACATGATTGGGTCAGCGACAGAATCGGACGCAACTCTGTGATTGCATTACCTTGTGCAACCAGTGAAGTTTAATCAGAGCATGTTGTTTGGCCTTGGTTTGGATCGAGAACATCGGAGCTATTTCCGATTGTCAAGAAGTAAACATGGGCGGGGCCCCGTTTTTGAAACTCAATGGAGACATGGCAGTGGATAAAGGCATCATTGGATGGAGTGTCGTTTTGGCGTTGATTGACTATTTGATTTTCGGCCGGACGAATTGAAGCTGCCCGGCAAAAATTTCTTTGATCAGTTTCACGAATGTTGGTTCGTTCAGGAATAAATCTAGGAGCTGAAGAGAATTACCTTCCAAAACCGCCCACCTGGAAAGACAATGTATTAGTCGTATTCTTGGCTTTAAACAAGGTATAATTCTAGGTACTCACCGTCCATAAGTCGGTGTCATTTGCAGTATAGCAATTCTTGGGCTCAAGACACCAAGGAGTTGTTTAATGCGTCTAAGCGTGTCTTCGTTGGTATACATTATCGTGAGGCCTGGGGGAGACTGTGGGTCCACAAAATCAATGATATACTGAGGCTGAACCCCCTCCGCGACTGCACCACATCTCGCAATAATTGAAATGATTTCGCAATAAATCTTATAAGTCAGGTGAGCGGCCTGTTTGGAAGCATCAGATAGGCCAGACATGTTTAAGGGATTGTGTGCGGTTTGGTTATGTGCGGTTTTGGGCGTCGAAAGATAGGAGAGGATATGGTGATGAGTACTTGGAAAGGAATGTCTTTGGATCACTGAATGGAAATACTTCAGTAACGTGAGGAACTCAGCATGTTACTTGATATAAAGAATTAGAGCAAAGCGTGAAAATGATCTCTGTGCAGAACGGTGGATCGTGACTCCACCGACCAAATTTACCCGTCACGTGTTTAACCGAGTAACGGGGCAAATTTTCCTGTTGGGCACCTTGCGAACATATTGAAGGCGTGCGCGCTCGCTTACCAAGACTCTCTCACGGACAATCATGCGGAAGGTTACGATCTTCCATCAACCACTTTCGCATTCATAGACACATACACACACAGCACGCAACGAGCTCGGCGAGGCAATCAGAACTCTATGTAGGCCCCATTGTGGGTTTTATTGAAACATGGAGCGGAGCCGGGTGGCGTTCAACTCGCCTCGATGCCATTGTGATCCCAGCATGTTGATCATGGTGACATTCAGGTTTTGCCAACTCGTGAATTAGTCCGAGAGCAATCACGCCTAGGCAGGGGCCGAGGAGTCAGTCTCGAAGTCTACGGCTCAGCGAAAACGACAGCTCGCATTCACCAATGTATCCTACAACCTGGTAGCCGNGGGACACGCACAAAATTACACGGTTTGGCTGGAGAAGACATGTGTAGAGTATGAGAGGTTCGCTTGCGGCAGTGAGTTACAGCACCCTAGGATGTATAGCGCCGCGTAACTGACATTCACGAATTCATTGAAAGCCTGGAACGAATCACGGAGATCAATGGTTTAATTAGGACATGTCGGGCCACGACAAATTTTCGCTCTTCCCAACGGAAGTTCCAGGCAAAGACCTCGCTACTCTGACCTCCGAGGCCTCGAAACCAAGTCAGGATTGATACGGCAAGCGGAATGCGTCGCTTAAGGATTGGGCTACGTCGCTTGGTCTGCGGATGCTACTTGGTCAGAAATGTCAGCTCTCCATTTGATGGAATCAACTCCAAACTTCGTGTGCGGCCTTTTTGTGAAATCAACATCGACGGGGTTTTTAGATTTTGTAATTTTGTCGTTGGATCTCCGCTTCTGGCCTTTCACGTTTTGTCGTCTGCTCAATTGTTATCCAGCACGCTACACGCGAACTTCATCTCAATGCCTCCAAGAGCTGCACCTCGGCGACAAAACCATGGGCCTGCAATTCGGGCTGAGGGATTTGGGTCTGAAGCCAACCTTCTGACCAGATTCCGCGCCGAGATGCCATTCAACCTAGGACCTCAGCGTGATCAATGTACGGGTTGTGGAGCTTTCCGATGGAAGGCGGAGCGTCGCGTTAAGGATGCGAAGCTGCTCGCCACCACATTTCGTAATTGTTGTAACCACAACCAGGTGGATCTACCTTTGAAATACTTCCCACAGGATGTGGGGGAGCAGGTTCCCGATTTTTATAAGGCATTATTGAGTGGAAATGACCAAAGTTAGTAGTCGTGCCTGAACAACAGAACGCCCGCTGACTAATGATGCCCCCTAGGATCTCAAGATTTTCGAGACGACATCCAGAAATACAACAATGGCTTATCGTTCACTTCTCTCGGTGCAAAAATCGACCCCAGCGTTCTAGGGACGCGTGGGCACTCTATCTTTCGAATTCAGGGCCAGATGTTCCATAACATCGGTTCTTTAATGCCACTGCCCAATAACCACCCGGGATTTGCTCAAATCTACATCTACGGAGGTGGTGGTGAGCGCGAAGCTTGTTTAAGAATCGAGCGGACCGAGGTGCTCCGCCTGGACCCTGCGATCATGCTTCAGCTTCAAGAATTCATGTATGAAGTCAATCCTTACGCCCAGCGGTTCCGCTCCGCCGCCGACATTTGCAACTCTGAAGGACCTATTCGAACACTTCGAATCAACACTGTCACGGTACCCGGTACTGATCACCGAAGATATAATCGACCTACTGCAAACGAAGTTGCGGCTATAATAGAGGGCAATGGCGAAATCGGACGGCAAGGACGCGACATCATCTTGAGGCGCCAATCGGGTGTAATAGAAGCAATTTCCGAGCTGCACACAGCGTACTTCGCCCTNCCCTCCGGTACCCTCTGCTGTTCCCGTACGGCTCGCAAATGTGGCATGACGCTTATACAAACCCCACAGAAGATGGTGAGACCGCTTCTCTTCCTTTTTGAAAGGGAGCCTTTGTAATAACGTCTTGCCATCTCAATCTAGATCCTGAGGGAACGGTCACGTGTCTCAAGTGGTTTGCTTTTCTCCTCTTCAAGAGACCTACCTACTCTGTAATCCTCGCATCCGGTCGTTTATTTCAAGAATTTGTGGTAGACATGTATGTCTGTGTAGAACATTCTAGATTGAATTATATTCGCTTTCATCAAAAGGAGTTGCGGGCCGAACTGTATAGTGGTGTAGTGGAAGCCCTTGGAAACGAGGTGGAGGACGAGGTAGTCGGTCGCCGTGTCGTTTTGCCCTCGACCTTTGTAGGCGGACCACGGAACATGCAAGCCCTGTATCAAGACGCGATGAGCTTAGTCGCGGAGTTTGGCCATCCCAGTTTATTTATAACGATGACTGCGAATCCCCAGTGGAATGAAATCACGGAAGCTCTAGAGGATCAGCAAACAGCAGAAGACCGACCAGACCTCGTTGCACGCGCCTTCTATTTACGATTTCATGCGATGCTCTCCGACGTCACGAAGTGGGGAAGGCTTGGCAAATTTACAGCTTATGTATACTCGATCGAGTTCCAAAAGAGGGGGTTGCCCCACGCGCACTTGATCTTGTTTCTGGATCGTGACTCGAGGCCCTCGACCCCAGCGCAGGTGGACTGTTTGATCTCAGCTCAACTTCCAGACCCTGACACAGAGCCCGAGTTATTCCGCTTGGTGTCTCATCATATGTTGCATGGACCATGTCAACNATACAAATGCTGGACCGGAACCGAGTGCAGAATTGGTTACCCTAAACCATTTTGCGAGATGACCACATTACCAGACAACAGGTATCCAACTTACAAACGACCTGCCAATGGGCGCTTTTCTATCAATGGGGGAACGAGGTTTGATAACGGATCTGTGGTGCCGTATAACCGCTTTCTACTGCTCAAATACCAATGCCACATGAATGTGGAAGTTGCAGCAAGTATTCGGGCGGTGAAATATTTGTTTAAATATATTCTCAAAGGCCACGATCGCACTATGGCAAATATCGATGACCCCAGTTCCAGAGACGAGGTCCTCGCGTTCTTAAATGCACGTTTCTTAAGTGCACCGGAAGGTAAGCAATCTTTGTGGAACCATCTGGGACACTCTTCTGAATTGGTTCTTGTTTAGCTGTATGGCGATTGCTGCAGTACGAGATGTCTGGACGATATCCCGCAGTTCAACGACTCAATTTGCATCTGCAGGACGCCCAAACGGTTTACTATCTAAATGAGGCAGGGCTCCGAAGAGCTATGCAGACGGGCAACGCTGAACGTACAACGCTGACGGAATTTTTCCGCCTTTGCAGCGAGAACTGCCCACTCCCAAGATCTCGCCTCACCATTCGATCACTGAAATATCAAGAAGTACCTAAATATTTCAGGTGGATAAAGTCGACAAAACGATTGCAAGCTAGAAGAAATAAGTTACAATCCATAGGCCGAATCTATTATGCAAGCGTTCGGCGCGGAGATGTATATTACTTGCGGCTTTTACTGCAGCATGTAGCTGGGCCTACTTCCTTTGCAGCACTGTGTACTGTCGATGGGGTCACCTACAATTCATTCCGCGAAGCCGCCGACCATTACGGTTTACTTTTGAATGACAGACATTATCATCAGTCCCTTACCGAGGCCGCAATTTGGAAAACTGGGCACCAACTACGACAAATGCTAGCAATAATCCTGTGTCACAGTACTCCCTCGGACCCCTTGCAATTATGGAGCGAACATATAGGCAATTTGTCGGACGACTGCGAATATAAAATTAGGAGGTTGAGTCCTCATGTAGATCTCACGGTAGAGCGCGTACAAAACTACGCGTTGTTCTTACTCGAAAGAACGCTTATCGCAATGGAAAGCAGCCTGGAAGCAGTCGGTCTGAGGCCTGTGGATCCTCAATTACTTCAAGAACTTCACCTGCCGAGTGAAGAGGGTATCAACCGAACTCAATTTGTGGACCCAAACGAAAGCCGAGTGAAATACGAGGCTATGAAACGAAAACTGACCCGCGAGCAAAGGAATGTAGTTGACTGTTTGTGTGAGGCCATTGACGAAGGAACACCTTACTTGGCATTCCTAGATGGTCCTGGTGGTACCGGGAAGACTTTCACGCTGAACACACTCCTACATTACTGCAACGCTAATCAGGTCCAGTTTAGAGCAGTTTCGGCGGCGGGAATCGCATCACTGCTTCTTTTATACGGGCGAACAGCACACAGCGCCTTCAAAATACCTATTCCGATCTTCGAGGACTCGGTTTGCCCGATACTACCAACGTCAGCTCTTGGGGAAATATTGACATTGATCACTTTCATCGTTTGGGATGAAGTGGCCATGCAGCATCGTCATCAAATTGAATGTGTCGATCGTACGCTTCGTGACCTGACAGGTGATGACCGGCCTTTTGGAGGAAAGGTTGTCCTATTTGCTGGTAAGTTGCAACGTGAATCGGCTCTAACCCTTCTCCAGAACGGGGTTGCGTGAAGAAGTAATAAAAAAACCTCAACTCTCTTTCTAGGTGATTTTCGCCAAATTTTACCGATAGTGAGAAGGGGAAACCTGGTAGACCAGGCGAATGCGACGTTAAAGGCTTCCGATCTGTGGAATTCAATTCATAAGTTCAAGTTGACCACCAATATACGGCTGGGGGGTCTACAAACTCAACAAAATCCCATGAATACAAACTTCGCCAAATGGTTACTTGATCTTGGATCCGGGAATTTGCAAGAGGACTACGTAGCTGAAGCTTTGATTATGTATTGCAATGTTTCGATACTACGTCCCCCTCAGCGCTTTGACCCGGCCTTAGTAGAGACTGAATACAGTATGGCACGGCGTATGATCGATCAACGAAATTGGAGCGACTTGACAAATGTTTACGCATCTCGATGTTTGATAACGCCATTGAACGCAACAGTTGATATGCTGAACGATATCGTAATGGAGTCCCTGCCCGGTCGATACAGGACTTCCGTTTCAAATGACACGATGGACGAGAACTTCGTCAACGGGGTTTCGAGCGACGTGCTCAATACTTTCAACTTTCCTGGCTTTCCACACCATGTGCTCAATTTGAAAGTAGGAGCATCAGTCATGGTACTGCGTAACTTGCAAATAGGCGAAGGGCTTTGCAATGGTACTCGCCTGCTGATCACGGACTATGCCGACCATGCGCTGCAATGTAGAATCCTTACTGGGGAATTGAAGGGTACCTCAATCCACCTCCCAAAAATAAAGCTTCATCATGATGGTAATGAGGATTGTCCAATACCTTTCAATCGCTATCAGTTTCCAATTGCTCCAGCCTTTTGCATGACAATAAATAAAAGTCAAGGCCAGAGTTTGGAGAAGGTAACGGTGCTGCTGCCCAGACCAGTTTTCGCACATGGACAACTATATGTGGCGTTGTCACGTTGCACGAATGCAGCCAACGTTCACGTGTGCATTACGTCTGAATCAGATGATTTGGTTACAAATAATATTGTTTACCATCCAGTACTCATGGATTAATGTAATGACGAAGTACCTTTATCGCTTAGTTTTATCGACCTACTGTAATATATGTAAGCGTCTTGAAGCTCGTGAATATAATTCTTTGCGGTTTCAGATGACGTATGAATGAGCCCTGAGAGGATGGGCCCGTCGTGTAAGTCACCGTTGACATATAGGCCGCATTCCAAAGAGTCGCCAAATGATTCAAAAAATTTGGTCCAGGCGCCAACCTAACTTTGGGATTGTGGCGAGATAAAGTGTGCGCAAAGCCCTTGCTTACTGGGCTTTGTGGAAATGTCGTGAGAACACACGGAGGGACGTCTGCCTTAAATTGGTGTGCGGGGCCCTTAAGGAACTATTTGGCTGCATCCTTGCACCCAGAGGCACGGGGCGCCCAAATGACTTATGTCGCGCCCCGTGAGTACCCGGTTTTTTAAACCTAGCCTCAAGTGTCCACATCCCGGAAAGAGATACAACCGCAAAGCTCATCTGGTTCCACGTCCGCTTCAACCGAGTTTATGCTACTAAGGCGACAGTACCTCCGATCCGGTGAATTACAAGTCAGGCATTGTTCAGGGTCTCAAGTGTTGGAAACGGTTTGGGTAAGTCGTTTCTATACTCTAAAACCCTTGGTGTACGTCACTCACGATGGACTCGCTCGTGGACTTCACCTCTTGGCAGCCGACTTGGTCCTAGGTTTCTCGTCAGCCAGTGGCGTTACAAGTCTGCATCCTGCGGTAGCGTTCGCTCAGCAGTGGAGAAAGTGAGTCTCGCGGTGAGCTGGAGACCGGTCCTCCGTACCTACGGCGCCTAAGAGACTGGAAATTAAGGCTTCAAGTGGCGGGATGGTGAATGACGATGGGCGGGGAACAAAGATAGCCTCTGCATAACTTGAACTGGGCCCCGCTGATTATCATACCTCACCCCCTTACTTGAAGATTTGGTTTCCTGTCTTGAAAGCGTTAGTATTAGGAGGTCCGGTCAGTTGGTGAGCCGAGCGTATTAACCGAGGACCTGACCTGTGCTTGGTCTCAGGATTATTCGACTACGACTTTGACTGACTCGACGACCATCATGTCGACTAATTTCGATCCGAATTGGCCTAAGCGCAAAAGGTCGAAACACAACGCTGGATGCCCTACGGCAACAAGGTAATTACAAGGGGCTGTACCTGTGATTCACAGCAACTAATCTACATGTTTGCCGACGCCAGTACCCCAATGCCGGGAGTAATCTTCCTCTCGGACCTGCTTAAGGATATAGATAAACGGAGGCAAACTGCGCATACAGACGATGATGTGCGTTAGATTGTCTTAGGACCCAAGGGATCAGGTGAGTTCAATTGCGGAGTTTACAGGCCAACTCACATGTTTGTGCGTCGCCATAGCTTCCAGCGCCCTTCATCGTTCCGAAATCCTACGCCCATGTCCCCCACCAATATTTGGCCGAAGATGGGTTTCCTCGGACTGAGTTTTGGCTACACCCAGAGTGTAGGATTGCAGTGCCAGGAATTGATAACAAAGGTGGGAAGGGGACGCTGAGGTGTGTTTTTTTTGAAGACTTGCTCCCGATGCATGCGCGAAGGATTAAGCTATCCTTCGGACTTATGATTTTTCTAGACCCCAAGCACTGGATTTCTACCGGGCCGAAGGTCTGAAGGTTGTACCCGATGCCTTGCCAAAATCTGTCAAGACCAAAGACTCACAAAAGCCGTGAGTCTGCCTTTATAGGTTTTAGATCATGTGATGATTACTAACGTGAGTCGCTTACGCCAGGCGACACCCGAAAAGGTCTCAGAAACTCAAAGCCGCTCGGGAAGCCGACCAATCGGCCGATAATGTTAACCGGCTCTCAGGGATGCATGATGCCCAGCGTACTCGATTTGACGACCCTATCCTGCCGATCGAAAACCTAGAACGAACAATGGAGATTATATTCCATTGCTATAAAGTGGTAACCCACGGTCAAGGGCAGTTTGTTGATCGAGATTCTGGGAAGTTGATACTCACCTATGAATACATGGACCTGGAGGCCATGAGTACGGAAGCCCGTCGAGAACATCAAGCCGATGTGGATTTAATGTTGATGTCAACCAAACTCTTCAAGCGAATGCCGACGCCAAAAGTCTCCTCGCCTAGGAAACCTTTGAATGAATTGCCCTCGAAGAAACGACCATATCCCATCATGTCATCAAGTACTTTAGACTTTCGTCCTAAGCAACCGCAACCTAGAGAATCGTCACCACTAACCTCACTTCCGCCCTCACCAAGGGAATCTTCGCCACTTACTTCGATACCGTCCTCCGACGCTGACACACAGGACGAGTTGGAAGAAGAAGAACTCGTTGCAACTCCGGGACCTAAGAAGGGAATTACCACAAACGGTGCGCTTCTGCATGGCCGAATGTACTGTTTTGGACAAACCGTTGGATTTTCTTCCAACATACTCTTATCGCCTTATATGCCAATCAAAGGATCCTCCCGGTCACTATACGAGGACTTTCTTGGCAAATTGCCAGCCTTTGGTGCCCGAATTGGCTCACGCTTTCGAAGCTTTTGCGACGAAGGCTTCTTAATCGCACGACGACTACTCAACAATCTCAGGGTTCCCGCGTTTTCTTCAACATCAAAATTTCAGCCCTCTGGACCTTGGGACTTTAGTGCCAACCTCGCTTTCACCCTTGGGAATTTCTACAACAAACCGCATACTGACAATGACCAAGGCAAAGTGTATTGTCTCTGGTATCCTATAGACAGCATTAGTGGGAAGATAGTAACCCAGGTCAAAGGATACTTCCTTGAGGGTGGGTGGTTTATATTTCCGGAATTTAGAACTGCCTTCAATCTGGGAAGTAAGTATGGTGTGCAAATCGCGTGGGATGGGAAGAGTACGTTCCATCACACACTTCCATCTAGAGAGAAAGTCGGCCTCGGGGAAGGTGGTAAGAAAGTACATTACACTCGACTAGGTTGTTCGGCCCAAATTACTCACACCATGGCCCGTGCTGGTGCCAGGATTGGGACAGATGAGCAATGGAATTATAGAAAACATTGTGATCGATACATTAGAGATTGTGATGACATAATGGCTCTAGAAGATTGTTGGTAAAAAAAACTGCATGATTGTGTTGTAATGAATGATTTTTGCGACATTCATGCGTGCCATAAAGCTCCAATGTGGGCTTTGCATCTGGGGTCCAGCCTGCACCAGTGAATTCAAGGCGGATGCTGAGTGGCATGCCTAATTCTTATTTGCCGCGCTGCGTAAGTTTGCTGCTAATCAAGGGCCTCAATGGTCTAGCCGCG
>MWRL01011071.1:0-26119 GCA_002157085.1 Melampsora occidentalis | reverse complement strand
TGAGCAGACCTATATGTAGATGATAGCTAAGTATTCACTCAGATGTTTGCACATATGTAAGATATGCTTTATTGCTCAGATGGCTACTGCAAGATGGTTTCATGACCCATCCTACTCTCAAAAATGTTCCCAGCCTAGTGCTAATTCCTATCAAGGAACCTCTTTAATGCTGGCAGTGAAGTATTTTGCTCTGACCGTAACATCTTGTTCATTAACTTGAGGAAATCCACTCCCGGCAGGTCTGTATTCAGGCTTTGTTGGTTTTTCTTTGGTTTTTGCGATTCTGATATGGGCCTTTAAAACACCATCCTGCAGATGGGGGAGGACAAGTGAAAAATGGGTCTTTCTTCCTGTCCTCCAGAGTTCTTCTTAAATATGAGTGAAGGTGATTTCTTGCAGTTTATTCAGTTGAAGTAGGTTCTTTATACCAGACTTTATGATAAGCTGTGTGTGGAAGGAATGCCATCATTCAGAAACCGGATTTGTTTTCTTGATGTGAGCAATCCAAGTGTCAAGTAGCACTACAGGCTACTCACGTATATCGTGCAAATTTTCTGCTTCTCCTAAATCAAACCCGTACCACATGGCAGTAGTGAAATTGATAAAGTGAAACCACTGTACCATAACATGGGTCCAAACCAGAATCTTGTTATTTGTCAAGCTTTTCATTGTCGGTTTTAAATCTTGGACGCTAGTTGAGGAGTTGATAATATATTTCGATTTCGATGATCATTTGAGGGAGAAAGGGAGATCATGAGTCTTGGAAAGTCATCCATCAAACCTCAAATGAACGCTTCACATCGAACACACAGCTCACTCTAGAGATGCGGAACTAGACCTCAAAACAATCAACGAGGGATATCACATCATGATTAGTCTTGTCTTCCTTCTTCGCACCCTTAGCTCTTTGTTGTAATTTGTATCTTCTGCTTCATGCTTTCTTTGGATCACTTGGATTTTGCATTGTCACAAAGACGCTGAAAACCGTTAAACATCTTGTCACAGATACACACATGAGATCTCATCTTTTTGAATCTTAATCAAACTGTTTGCAACAAAACTTCCAACTTCTTTCTCAAATCACTTTGAGTCTTCTATATATACAATCAGTTCTGTTCTACTACATATCAAACTTTATGTACTACTTCGTTAATTTTAAGAAACGAGAAGATCAAAATACTTCATTCATTCAACCACATAACCAAGTTCTCTAAGTCCATCACAAGATTCAATTCTCTCTTGATCTAATTTCTTAATAGCTTCCCAATCAGCTCTATCAGAACCCAAAAAATTCAGATCAGTTTTGTACTCCAATTGAAAGCACTAGAGAGAGAGAGAGAGAGAGAGAGGAAAAAAACTGACCCTATACCTAAAAATCCCATCAAATTTCGTTTTTTGGTCTCTCTAATTTCTTTATAATATTGACATTCGTTTTGTAATTTTCGAACCCAATGAACCTCAATCGATTTTTCAAATTGTTTAAATCCATTGGTTAATTTTAATTCTCTTCTTTCTTCTTTATTTTTTGAAATTAATAATGTAGATTCAATAGGTAAAAAGTTTAATAAAGAGCTCTCTATCTTGATTTTTAATTGAGTTTCGTCTTCTTTGTTCGTACTTGACCTTTCTTTCGAAATCGGTTTATAACCTAATTTTGGATTTAATTTCAAATATTCTTCGTAAAATGGATGCGTACTAAATTCGGTTGGATTGACAAAATCTGCGTTGATCAAAATGAGCAGATGATAGAAAAGTCAAATGTATCAGTGATTCAATTCATAAATTGGTTTTGATGGTCAATCGAAGCAATTCTTACATCTGATACCTGCTGAATGCGTTACTCTTTGAGTAGGATAAAGTGTACTAGGGGTCCAAGAGAAAGTAGGATCAGGTTTAGAAGGAGTGCTAAAAAGTGAAGGGAAAGATTGAAAGATTGAAATCAAAAAGAAAAAGATGATAGGTAAGAAACTAATCCAAGTAGTAGGAGTTCGAACTTCCTCATGATTAGTTGTTCTTCTATGATTTTGATTTAAAGTTTCCCAACCATTCGGACCTGCACGTCTGACTCTAGGCATCCCTCCTCCAAATTGGAATACAGTCGGACCACCACCAAACTGCACTCCCGGTCCATCAAACATTCCTCCACCCATACCTCCACCAAAGAACATACGAAAGATTTGTTCCGCATCCATACCCTCATCTGCAGTTGAGAAATGTGATGCATGTCGATGGAATGGACTAGGATTGGATGAAGTGCTGGCGAATCTTGAATCGGGATCTGCCCCATGTCGATCAAAAGCCGATCGTTTACCGGGATCTGATAGTACTTGAAATGCCTTGGACACCACTGTTATCAGACAAAAGAGATCAGGTCATAAACGCAACCAAAACATCCTTCAATCCGATCAGTATCAAAAAAACTTACTTTTGAAAGCTTCATCCGCACCCGGTGCACTATTCTTATCAGGATGTAATGCAAGCGCAAGCTATTTTCAAAAAAATGATGTCAAATTAATATTAATCATCCGAATCCACTCATTTCTTATTGAAGAATCACTTACTTTTCTATAAGCTGTCTTTACTTGTCCATCTTCACAATCTCGTTTAAGATCAAGAATTTCATAATAATCCGTAGCTTTACACCTCCTAACTTTCTTGACGATTTCTAATTGGGCCGGTTTATAAGAAAGTGGTTCATTTGGTATATTCGGTTTAGGTGTACTATTATTCGAGCTGGTCGTTGGTTTCCGATTCCTTATAGTGTCTTTTGAGTTTGATGGTTCTGAGCTGGAATTTGTTGAAGTTGTTGTACTAGATTTACCTTTTTCCAATGATTTAACTAATTCAGATGCTTCTACACTCCAGAATAATGAACAAGATTTCCTTGCTAGTTTTAATGATTTGATTGGATCTGTTTTTTCATATGATTGTGCTAGTTTGAATGAACGTTGTGCTTCTTCTCGATTACTATCCATTCAATTTAACTTCTCTGGGATGCTTTTTGGTTAGTTTTTTGATGCTGAGGTTTCAACTTTCTATGATTTTTGATTGATGGTGAGACTGATGAGACTTCAATGGTTATCTTGACTTTGACTTTGACTTTGATATTGTGTTTGGTTTGATTTGGTTTTGTTGGTTTGTAGCTGGGAATGGCTGATCAGAGCATTGATCAATTGAAACTGTGACACATCCTGATTACAAGGTACAAGCATATTCTACATCCTCATCTCTATACATGCTCTAAACTGTCATGTGAAACTCAGATATTTAAAAGCCTGTTGTATTAGTTGTAATCATCAACGCATATATTCAACATTGGAACGAACTACGTTGTCAACCCCTCAAGCCTCAGCAGCGTCCATCACATCCCAAAGCTCTACAATCATATATAATATAGCATAACTATCGGTTTAATTGCGCAGATCTCAATCTCAGTCAACATACCCAAACTCGCGAGCCCCCTGATATCGTAAGTCTAACTCCCATTTGGATTCATGTCCAATGTATAAACTGATCAATATCTCATTTACATGATGAAGAACGAATATATGAGCGAAGTGAAATAATGATATATGACAAGCTATCAGCTAATCAGCTTGCAAACACTCCGTCTTCCTGGATTTGAATGATCGGCTAACCACAAGATAACACACACTGGATCGAGCGCGCCTATTCAAAGGTTCTATGGTTGCACACTGACAAGCTTGTGTCGGAACTCGAGTTAACCGGTCTCGAGATGGACCTTTATCGAGCGGTTTCGATTCCTGGTGGTCATAAGGCTTAACCCCACTTTTATCGCATGAGAAGGACCGAAGTCAAAGGGGTGATGAACAGAGGTGGAAAGGATTCAACGCCCCAAGCCGCCGTGGAACGAGGAGGAAGTTGCGACAGAATGCATGTCACTGGCTGTGTGTTGACTTACTTTTTCTTAACCTCTGCTTGCGGTAATATGCCTAACAACCTCTATTCATCTTGCGCATCTTTTGCTTAAGTTAGTGATCGAAAACCAACTAAACAGGGTCATCTCCAGGCTCAATGCAAACCTGAGGGCGAAGAGGAATTGTACGGAGTACTTTCTCAGTAGGATAGGATGACCAAGAGATCATGATGAGAAAAGAGACGGAGATCTTGAGAAGAGTTCATGTAGACAAGTCTCGTGCATATCTTCCTCTGCTCCTTCTTCAACCTGTAAAGTGTTTGTTATTGTGTCCTTTTTAATTCCCAATAAGCACCATGAAAACTTCGCAATAACCTCTTTGAATTTTGCATATTGTACGTTATAGAGTTTCACAGTTGTAGCCCTATCATAGGTAACTCAATTTCCTACGACGTCACCTTTGAAATGCATGTCTATTGGTTCACGTTGATCGTTATTCCGCGAAATACAAATATTGCATCGCATCTGTCCTAACAACTCGTGGATTGATTATTATAGCATTCAATCAAAGCTTCTCAGTGTGATCTCTACTACATTTAATAAAAGTAGGTCCACTTTATGAGGACAGCCAAGAAAACCTATCCTCGAAACACAAGATCACGAGTTTATAAACATGCAAACATCTCGCACTGTCTCTGTCAGCTCACGTCGTTAATACTTGAGAGATGATTATTGAAACAAGACTGGTTTGAGCTCATGATGGTCAGACCTTGACGATTTTTTTGTGTTTAAGTAAGAAGAAGATCAGAAAGCTGAGAGGAAGGTTAGTCATCTTGCGTGGTTTTAATTGGTTTTGTTGTGTTGAAATTGTACTGCGCTGATCTGGTAATTCTCCTTTAGTCTTGTTCCGCCTGGAGGACTGAATGACGCGTCCAAGGCATCTAGCTGAGTTTTGCGTATATGGAGGAATGAGATAGGACGCCAAATACATCTCACGAGGGCGAAGAATGGGGGAGGTTTGACGCCAACGACTTGGTTGAGCAACTCTCTTGCTCATGCCTCTCGCAATCTCGTAGAATGCGAGTCGTCTGGTATTGTAACTCTCTTGCTTTTTCTCGTACGAACGGTGCTAAGGAAATCTTCATTTGCTTATAAAAGACGACAAGATTCTATATTTCAAGATCTTTGAATTGACTACCTATTGGGTTACTGGGAATGATGTCGGAGGGGATCAAACTAGGCACCAGGCCTTGTTACATTGCATCAAACTCTAACTCAAGGATCAACAACTAACACATCGGATACAAGTAACCGCACTCTGAGCGACGATAGCAACAATAGTGAAAAAGATCATAACCATATATGACATTTTGATGAATCTCGACACAGAATCTCTGAACAAATGGAACTAGCTCAAAATCTGAATGGAGGTATAGGAAACATTAGCAAAAAGACACTTCAGAAGTCGAAGCGCGGCAAACTATTAAAGAGACGGCAAAGTAAAACGAGCTATCAGTATGACGCGGAAGAGTTGAATGGGTTGGGAGAGATGGAGGGATCAGCAAGCAATGACATACCATCATAAACTCAAATAAAAATCTTCACACATCGCAAGTTAAAGAAGGACGGAAGGACGAGTAAGACCACAGTTCGAGGGACCTTCGCCTAAAATCGATTGTCGAATCAAAAAGGGATCGTTGGAATTGTTTATACACAGGATCGCTACAAAGAAGAACCCTGGGAAAGATCACATACCTAGATCAATCACAACAAATTCGGATGGAAGGGTGTTTGGTAGAGTTTGGGTTTGAGGAGTGGGGGCCACATCTTCGTCAGGTTTGGGAGCAGGAGCGACTGGACCGAGTGCAATCACTTTGTCGGTGTCGGGAGAAGATTTTTCGGGAGGGATGTCGATGAGAGAGTAAAGCATGTTGGAATGTAGAACAGCAGCAAGAAGAATGAGGTACAAGTTTTTGATGATCATCTTGAGAAGAAACTTCGCAGGAACTTTGTGAGAAGAGGAGATTTTCCAAGTGCTCCAGATCAAGATCATGACGAAGGAGAAGTTCAAGGGGAAGTAAATGAAGAGGGTTTTTTGAAAACGGTGACCAAAGATTTTAGTTAGGATGGGATTCATGATGGTATGATAACGGGTTTTGAAGTGAAGGATGACAGATCAAGAAAGTGTTGTGGAGGTTTTTGTGGAATGGTTGAGTCGCGTTGTGGTAGAGAGTGAGAAGGAGGAAGGAAGCCTTTCGCGAAATGTAAGCTATTTATACTCTAAAAACACACCTGTGAAGCTGATCGGCACTTGACATCCCTGTAAAACGCAGCATTAGCGTTGTTACATAATACAATACTACTGAAAATGCATCGTAAATTTTTCCGCCATTGGGAGTACCAGGCTCTCCTTTGTGATGGTAGGAAACGCTGATAAACAGTTTTTTTCCGTTTGTTTGGAGACCGCAAGAGGCCAGTCCATGATTTGCAAGCAAGCCAGCGTTAATTACGCTCCTCGCTATGATTGGGGATCTTTTCGCGGCAAAACAGGTGCCTTCTGGTGAAGCTCGCGACGTTGGAGTAAATGTTTTTTTCTGTGTCGTAGGAACGGCTTCAACAAAGTCAAGCTGTTAACATGGGTCTTTTCGAACCCTTGGGTGATACAACCCTTGCATGATACGCTGGTCATTGTTTTCCTCATAAACAACGCGCAACGTTATGGACTCAAAGCCTCCGAATAACATTACTTTCCCATAGGCTCTTTCTTGACATTGCTTTCAACTTTGTCTAATTATCAACGTTATTCCCCATCGATTCATCCACAAAGAACAGATGTGAGTCAAGCTTTCAACGCCCATTTCGTTTTCACTCTCCAAAGATTAACATGAATTCCATCCATTAAGACAACATTCAGGAAAGTGATGAGTATTTCTTTCCATTCAATCTCTTCTCAAGCTTCAAGCTCCAACGTCATCTCTAAGTGAGCATACCAGTTCTCTTATCTTTCAAGCCGACAAAACCACATCCTAAACGTTACTGATCGTTATGATCGATCAAACTCTTTCACTCATCTCGCAATTCAGACGCTTGAGATATCAATAGATGCTATCACAAGAGGACGATTTCAAGTCAAGTTCAATATTTTAACAAACCAGATTAAATACCAGATTAAACCCTTACATTACTTATATGAGACTCGCTCATTCTTCTTTCAACAGCTTTCATAAAATGACTTCGATCGACCTATGAAATTGAGTCAATTTGATCTCCTTTTGCATGATTCCAATTTTCTTTCGGCGCTTAAAGTACGATTGGTGACTTAGTAGCATTTCCACAGATTCTCGTGGTCCAAAGTTGAGGATTCATCAATCCGCCATCTGGAACTTTTCCTGCGAGTTGATGTGTGCCTGCGCGTGTATTGACACACGGGGATCAAATCATCTTGGCTCTTCAAAGACTCACAGCATCTTGGCCTATCTTCTCTCAAGTGTGAAGATTATGGTGGTGATCTCCTTGTCATAGGATTGAGATCAGTAGACTGATCTTACTTCATCTCACTCATTCTCATCTTGTTCTCTTCGCGAAGCTATTTCTCATTCAAATCATCATGTATTTTGTCACCATTGTGGGGTTTACAAATCATATCTTCCTCTACTCTACCTAGCAGCTCAGGGTGGTACATAGCTCATTTGATTTTATCCGAACGTATACCTTTTTCGATATGGTTATGCTCATGTGGTTAGGACTGCGCTCGGGATCCCTTTACATCTCTTTGTCTCTAGATACTCGAGTGAAAAAAACTGTTTTCCAAGTTTCATCTCCGGACCTTTTTGATCGGTAATGGGTGAATGGTAAAGTACAAATCGCGTCTATCAATGATTCATTGTGCCAGATCATTTCATTTGATCCTAAGTGCCGACTCTGAAATCGTGCAGTTCGATCACGAGGGAGACCTTCTCCAAATACATACATATGCCTCCAAACAAGACCCACCGCTCGTTTGGCATGAGAAGGTTCCAGTGCTGTCTCGACACAAGGCTTCAGCACACAAATTTCGCCGGGAGTGATGTTATCGGCTGACGTCAGCTAGCCTGGGTGACGAGGTCTTTATTTCATATTGATCCGAGTCCTTGTCAAGAACCCAACGTTTACATTATGGCTGGCAGCACAGTGAGTGTGACCAGTCACCACCACCATAAGGTAGAGAGGTGAGGCCAGTTAAGACACATATATACGTGAACCTGTAAGTCTATCTGTACAAGATTGTGGAGGGTTCAAGTTTCACGACGTATTCAAAGGAGCCCGTAATGTATGGGTCACCATTTGATTTGACTATAGGACTCACAGCAAAGAGCATTCAATCTGTTACCCTCCGTTGACCATGCAGCGTGTTGAATCTTGATAGATGAAGAAATCCCTATAGAAGTGAACAATTCTTTAATTTTGTTATGCCTTTCGACATATCACCAAGCTATGTAGGTGAGATTTTTCCCTCAGAACTTGAACAAATTCGCGGTGATTTTGATTGAATTTGTTTCAAGCTTTATGAGATCGTGCTGTAGAGCTTGAACTTCGTTCTTATTTACCTATGCTGATATTTCAACTTGAATCAAATGTCCAAAAAATTCAACATGGCCTTTACAAACTTATCTCTTCGATGAAAATAAGAATTCAAGATTCAAATTTCGAATGAGTTGGGATTTATAAGGTGATCGATGATATGTACAATTCATAAATACAACATGCGACTACATATCCATAACTGAGACGAAAGAAACATTGGAATACGGAAACCATGATCTGCTAAAACAAATTGAGAAACTCAGTCAACGTCATATACCAAGTCAAATTGAAACCAAACCTCCTCCACATCCTCCAGCACCACATCCCCCACTGCCACATCCTCCGCAAGCTGAGCCGTTCTTAGTAGAAGACTGTAGCATTCCGCCTCCACAACCACCGCTCCCGCAACCTCCACCACTGCCACATCCTCCGCACCCTCCACAAGCAGAAAGCTTTTTGTTAGAATACTTTGACATTCCACCACCGCATCCACCGCTACCGCAACCGCCACACCCACCACCTCCGCCGCAACCGCCGCAAGCAGAAATCTTTTGCTTGAAAGAGTTCAGCATTCCACCTCCACAACTACCACCACCGCAACTACCGCATCCTCCTCCACCGCAGCCACCACAAGCAGATATCTTTTTGTTGGTAGATTGTATCATTCCACCACCACATCCACCACTACCGCAACCACCGCAACCACCTCCGCCACACCCACCACAAGCGGATCCAAGAACTTGTTTTAGATCTTCAGATAGCAAACCGTTCTATGAAAGGTTTTCAAGAGAAGATCAGCCAGTCATGTCGGTTGAGTAGAGAGATTCTTGAGATTTTGATTGGAAGTCTTACTCACGGATGCAGAAATCAGATGATTCTCAGAGCTTTTCTTGTCCTTGGACAGATTAAGTGCTGTAACAATCTGTCCATCAGCATTGGGCTCATTATCAAGCAAAGTGATAACTTTTTCGCAACCGTGATCCGGAGAACGCTCTTCATGTGTTAACGAACAGTCACATCCAGAATAACTGACACCAAACATATCCTACATCATCAAATAACCAGACGTTAGCATCGAGTTTTTGAGTCTTACATAAGAAAGATACGGATCTGTTGAGAGTGGGATTTACTGACTTTCCAAGCTTTTGATGTCTCTTCAAAAGAATCAGAAAGATGACCTTCTTCGACATCATCATTACTTGAAGATAAAAATCCTAAATGAGCAAAGAGAAAGACAAATTCTAAATGATTTGAAGAAGAGAAGATATACTAACTGATCAACGAGTCTTCCAACAAGGTCAATTGTGTCTTGACAATAGTTCCATCCACGAACTAATTGATGTGTATGCCATGCTAGATCACTGAGTTCCAAGAGATATGAAAAGAACATGATTAGTTTTTGTTTTCAGTGGTTTTCTTGAAGAATTAACCATTTGATCTTACATGTCTAAAGTTGGAACAAAAAAGGTAGAAGAGTCGCTACGCATAAGGCTCAAAAACCTATGAATAGATGATCAAATCAGAAAAGATCAATCACTTTAAAGGTTGAGAAGTAAGAAAACTAACGCTTGGTATCGATACAAACATCGTTCTAAGACCGGTTCTCCATCATGACTTTCAGACAAGTCAGTGAAACCTAGATCAACCATCTTACCCACAAAAGAGGATTGTCGAATAACCTGATTGACAATGAAATCGATCCATTAATTGTTTAAACTTATGTTTGATCGCGAAGTAGTAGAGAAAAAGTCGAAATATTCCCAACATAAAAGATGCGGAAGACTTTACTTACGGCTGCGGCTAGATCAATTGAAAAAGGTGTACCGGAATCATAAGCACTCATTGTTCGTCTAAGCCTGATCGATCAAAGGAGTGAAGAAAAGATCCACTACATGAGCTTAAGAAGTATATATCTTGGAATTTCACAAGAAATGAAGCGATGGATGACTTACCATCTTGGTTTTAGTGAAGAGTTCTTGAGGATAGCTTCGATGGAGGATGAAGTTAACGACTCGATTGAAGTTCCGGATTCAGCCATCATTTTGTTAAGGTTTGAATTCAATCTAGCTGCATTTTCGAAATCGTTGATAGTCTGTAAAGTAGTTAAGGTACCACTGAAACCCTCATTGCCAGGTTAACAGAAGTGCACTTTGGAAAAGAGTCTTAATGACTTACGCAATGGTGTGATGACCAGTGGGTGCTTCGATTGCTTGACGAAGTTCAGAGATGAATCGTTCTCTTCCAAGAGCCAATCGATCCCCGGACCATTCTTGACACTGGCCACATTTTATCAAACATGCTTCATCGACCCATCCTTTTTTATCGGCACTGGTCCAGGCTGTGAGATATATCAGTCAGTGACTCATAACCTTTTGGTGAAGTTATAGGGGGATGCAGACCTATATTGATATCCGCTTGACAATCAGGACAGCTTATAATGCTTCCTGAAGAGATAGAAGCATTGACTCTAGGGTCGAAAGGTAGCTCAGAAGTCCAATTTGACTCTTGGTTGGGATTAATACTGCCGGTGAGTACATCACGAAAGGAATCAAACTTGATATTACTGGCCTTGAATCCATCACATAGAATTCAAGTCATGGGTTAGTCTCAATCATTGAAAAGCTCTATCGTATCATAAGGTATGGGGTAATCGTTGAGAATGTCAAAAAAAGATAGACTAACAGCTAATTCCAAAGGAAAAGGAAGTTGTAAAGCCGGATGTAATCTGACACTATCTTCACAATACCATCTGAACCAATCCAAGTTACAAAGCATCATAGCTCATCAACATTCAATCCTTCACGAAAATCGCAATGGAGAAGAATTTTTTTGCTGAGAATAAAGAAAACGAACCTAGGATTTAAACAGTAAGAATGCCAAACCATAAGGACATCCAAAGGAGGTAAATCTTCAATCTCAATACTCGTCAATCCTTTTCCTTCCACAATTCTTAACCATTGTTCAAATCGATAAACCGCCAGATTAACAAATACATTAAATTTTGATAAATCATCCAAAGGTAATGATTTGTTTATGGTATTGAATGAGTAAGTTGATTGGACTTGATTCTTCAAACTTGAAAATGCTTTTAAAAGTTTTAAGTGATGTTTCAGTTGAGGTTGGGCAATAGGCAAATTGTAGGTTTCCATGATAGTCATTGTAGAAAATTGGAGTATTCTTTCCGTTCAAAGTGGTTAACAATCGAAATAAAAGGCTGAAGAGGTATTGTAAATGATGATGATGAGAGATAACAACGATGAAAATGAAACTGGAGTAACCAAGAACAGAGAAGCGTTCTTTGAAATCTTATCAAATCTATTCTCATTGTGGTATGTAATACAAATTCAATAGGGGCCCGATCACTATCTTGAAAAGCCACGGTACCAATACCATCAACACACAAACACGAAACAAACGATGAATTGACCTTCTGTGAGCTTTGAAGCAAGTTGATCTGTTCAACACCAACAAACTTTAACAACGCAGTCCCACAAATAAAGTCCCTATTGGTACAAAGTTTCCTTGGCTTTAGTGGAGAATGTTTGGCACTGGTAGAGCTCTGCGGAGTGGTCATTCTTGAAAGTCTTTCTATCGCAATTGAGTCAAACCTACGTGTTCTAGCTGTTCTAGCCCCTGTCCCACTGGGTTTCCTTTCAAACAGATAATTCTACGTAGAAAAGGCGTATACTTCATCTTTCAGTATGGAATCCCTCAACATTCTGAATAGATCATACTATCAGGTGAAGTTCTTATACTGTGACATTGGCAGTAGGTATGTAGATATATAAGGTTTGATTTTTTTCTCTCTCTGAAACAAATGATGTAGAGAAAACCCACTCAAGTTCAAGTCGAGACAAAAGAGAGCCAAATCTCGGTAGAGCAAGGAAGACTAGATCTCAGTCAATCGAGCAATTTTGTATGAAGGTATTTATTGATACTGATTTTTGCAAAAGATCCAATCACTTTTAAGATCCACTATGAACGCCTCACAAACACACCAAATACGAAAAACACAAGCACAGCTTCAATCTAGATTAATAAGACTCTATACAACCCTCTCCATTCGTTCCTTACTAGACATCAACAAAAAGTCGACCACCCCAACCGCCTGTTTCTTCTGATCCAATCCCATCGACAAGTTCTGACTAACTAACTTTCTAGCTCTTCCAACCACTTCATCCCGCTTCTTCGATTCATTCAAAGAAGTAGTCATACTTTCAACCGAATAATCATGTTGAATTGAATCATTTTTAAGTGGTGAGATTTGAATAGGTTTTTCGAATCCAGGTAATTGGATAGGAGTAGAAGACTTCAGTAATTCTTGGATAACCGTTTTATGGTTCGTGACCTTAGCCAAATCCATGTTTTTTTCTTTCTCTTTCTTGGTCTTTGGACTTGATGTGTGGTTCATAAGCCTATCTGAACTAAGTTTCACATCTCCATATGGACATCCTGATGGGTTTAAGTCTTCTCCGAATTTTCCTTCTGCATTCAAGACGGATTGAGGAGGTGGTGGTAAACTAGGTTCATCAATCTTGGTAAATAAAGTCCCTCTGCCTCTTCCTCTTGACATCCCTTGTCCATTTCCTCTGCCTCTTCCTCGGCCTACCCCTCCACCTCTTCCACCCTGCCTGTTGGCCGACATACCTTCTCGTCTAGGTTGCATACTTTGATTCGGAGACCATCCAGAGCCATCACGCATCGGTGGACGATAGGTCGGTGCGTTTTGGCCGAATGTGGATGGAGCGGATGTTGCTTGTCCTCCTCGGTATCCTTGAGGAGGTAACCCAGGAGTTCCATACGGTCCATTCGGTTGTTGGAAGTAATGATGAGGAGGTTGTTGGTGCTGTGATTGATTCCATTGGTTCTGATAGGGCGCTCTGGGTGCTGGATTCTGATCGGCTGGTGATGTTGATGAGGGTGTGAGTTGATCAGGTCTCTTTCCAACAAATTGATCTAGTGTATGTAATCCTGAGACATCATTCAAGTCTAAGCTATAAGCCTGGTTAGATCCCGTCGCCGATTTTCTCCGAGCTGCGAATACATTTGAGGAAGATTCCGAAAATCCTCTTTCTGGATCGGTTGCAGGACTTCTAGCTTGAAAAGCCGTTGGGTTCATTGATGACATGTGTGGGTTGGGTGGTCCTCTCCAGTGACCTGGGAATGGAGGACGTTGAGGCTGCGATTGATTGTACATCCTATTCGGATCAGATCTATAGTTCTGCGGTTGGTTGAAGTTACCCTGTTGAGGCGCATTAGGAGGAATCCTTTGAGGTTGGTATGGTCCTTGAAAGTTTTGAAAGCGTGGGTTATACCCAGGATGTGGTTGATCGGGTCTCGGAGGTTGCCATTGAGCTCCTTGCCTTGGAAAAGGTGCCTGCTGATGTTGATAGGCTTGTGGTGGTACATGATTTGGAAGAGGATACTTTGAATCGCGTGGATGGACAAGGAAGTGCTGATTTGGATGCCTACCCCTTGCACTTTGATGATTGACGAAGGGAGGTGATGATACGGGAGAAGTTTGAGGACGAGTTTGTGGAGTAAATTTATTTATCGTTTCTCCTACCAATCATAACGAAATGAAGTTCAAAAAGTTGAATTAGAATGTCTCAATTTGAATATCAAGGGTCTTAATACTTACGAGGGGATTGATGGCCTGCTGGTTGGACTGGCACACGATTTGAAGAAGCCTTTGAGGAACTTTGATCGACAGCTTGTACCTTCAGTTGCTCATTCGGTGATTTTTCTTCATTTAAACGATGTGAAGAGTAGAATGATCTAGAGAATGATTTTTGAATGAGTTTAGAATGATTCTTGATTCTCGATTGACGAGATAACATTTTGATGAATTCCTGAAAGATTGCTGAGCTTATTAAATAGCTGAGGAATCAAGACAAGTTGAAGTAAAACCGATTAAACCTGGAATTTCCCAAAAACTGCATTGGATATTTAAAATGTCATTTGAGCAACATTTCTTGCGTGATATGTGACATCTAGTATTACAGCTCATTGAGATGCTCCTTACAGATCTGTTACATTTAGCTTAACAGGTTCAGAATGAAGTTTTGAGAAAGGAGACTTGAGAAACCACTTCACTCATCATTCATTCAACAACTTCAAATCGATATATATTAGTCAATATTAGTCAATCACATTCTCAGGGGTGAGTACCGTAATCACAAACAAACAATTATACTTGATCTTGCCAACAGATCAAGTGGAAATGATCATACTTAACTGATCAAATCCGTTGATCCCCTCTGGATTCAATTCTTGGTCACATTTTGTAGAAACAGTTGAAACTTTCTCAACTTTCTACTCATTTTGCTCGACGATCGCTTTACGGAATGAGAAAGAAATGATTTGAAAGGCTACAAATCTGACTCACTAAAACCAAACTCGAGAAAAGGTCTATCTTGAGCAGTAAGATATTTTGTCTCTTTCTTTCCTCAATTCTGAATCAATCAGTACTATTACTAATGTGGCATTCTCATTTGTTATTCGACCACCCTTCAAGTGCTAACATACCAATCTTATATTTGTAAACTAATGAACAATGCAACCATCTGATCAACGAACCACTTATCATCCGACTACTGCTTCAAACTCCGATCCAAGAATTCAACCTCCATCTCGATCAGTTTCCATATCTTCCAAGCGTACTTCTAGAATTCATCACAGTCCTTTGACCTCCGTCCTTGCACCTGGAAAGGCTCAAGTTCCTCAACCCACCACCCAGTTCGTCACATCACCACCTTCAAGACTGAAACTTCGCAAGGAAGGCGAAAGGAAATCAGACCATTCTTCTCGCTCGTCACTCAACCGGATCATCTCAGCACATCCCCCATCATCTCCTGCACCCAATTCCATTTCTTCCAATCGAACCTCACCAAACGCTTCATCCTTTGACCCAGGCACCCGCGAACCCACATCTTCCATTGAGCCCAATCCTTCGCCCAGCAAAGCTCAGCAAACCACGCGTGCTTCGACTCAAGATCTTGATCTGAATTTCAAAGAGTCTTCTCAGGGGCCATCAGAATCACAACGCCGTCGATCCAGCATGGCCAAGAGAACTACTTGGCTTCCTTCATGGTCCTCATCCAACATGCAGCCGACATCTCCAAACGAACATGATAATTCTCAAAGTGGTTCACAAATACCATCCACCTCTTCCTCTAGCAAGAAAATATCTAACGTGATAGACTCTCCGCCAGGGCAGAAGATTCAGTCAGACTCCACTCCCGTGGATAATCCAAACGATGTTCATCATAGCTCCCAGGATTCCATCACTAATTCACCACTAACACCAGTGCGTCCATCCACATGGTTTGGCTTCAGTAACAAGGTCTCAGATGAGCCAGTACCATCGCAACCAGAAGATAAACTAGACATCTCACCTGTATCAACAGCCAAACATTCGCAGGATGGAAGCCACGACACTTCCATCGAGCCCACTTACCCTCCAGCTCCTACTACACAGCCTCAACAGCCATACTTATCTCGTTGGTATCCGAGCATACTCACATCTGCTTCAGCCACTCACGATGCTCCTATCTCTACTGAAAGCTCCACTCGCGTACCGTCTGGTGATCTCATCGACACCAAGAGCCCATCTACCACACCTCTCCATACTGTTCCACCAGATAAACCTCCATCCACTCCTCCGAAAGATCCACCTCCTCCACAGGAGACTGAGGCTTCTAAGGCTGAAGTTGCGCTTTCAACAAAGTCCTCCCGTACATCTTGGTGGGGATGGAATAATCCTTCAAGTTCAGGTTTTCCCCTTCCCACAACCTCTGAGACTCACAGCGTCAGTGACAGTGAAGAGCCCAGTGTCATAGACGCTAGCTCTCTTGAAGTACCAGAAGTTCAGACTACTCCAACTATCAACAATCCTAACAATCAGACATACACATCACGAGTTGGTAGCTGGGTTTATTCGTGGTATGACAATCAATCCGCCTTGTCAGGCAATCAAAACGGTTCAGACCAACCTCAGCCTTCTTCGCACGACGATACTCTTGAAGAGGCACCTACTGAAACAACACCTAATCTGCGTACAAGTAACATCAGTGACTTGATCCCAAATCCGGTGTCAGAATCAATCCCGGATAATAGTCGGGGGTGGGCAGGAATGTTTTCAACTCGTAGGGTGATACCTGCACGTGATATAGATGAAGAACGAAAAAGTGTTGAAACTATGGAGATTGGATCAAGTGGATCTGGCTCTGAAGACCCAAGTGCAATTGACTCAACTAGAGTTTCTCAACCTCCTGTTGCTTCAACTTTACTTTCTAGAATTCCAAGTTTGAGAAGGAAAGAACCAGCGGGGCCGAACTTGAGTACTGGCTCAGTGAAGCATATCAAAATGGCAACCGACGCTGATTTGATGCGGCAAGATCCTACGATCCAACCTAGTTCGTCTTTTACCAGTAGATATTGGCGCACTTCGACACCGCAAACACAAGCTCAGCAATCACTTCATAATCCTAACCCTGATACTGAGTCGGAGCCCCCTAAATCTGAAATCCATCGCCCACTGACCGATAGTACACTTCCGTCCCCAAAGATTTCCATGATCAATGGAAAAGCTAGAGCAACGATTCCTAACTTGATCCTACCCACTTTTGAAGACACCTTTATGCATCCACCCCGATCGTTTCTACCTAAATCAATGATGAACAATAAATTAAAAAAGACCATTGATTTAGTACAAGCTTATGTGTTTGCAGTTCCACCTACCTTATCTGATCCTACAAAACTTGAAACTGATCAACAAACAAAAGACAGAATGATCCAAGAAGTGTTTCAAAAGAACAAACATATCAGTACACGACTTCCGAAATCACTAGAAACCTTGGGAATCAGTAGTCAAGAACGAGTAAAACGGATTCAAAAAGTATCGGTGATTGGGATTCATGGATGGTTTCCCGGACCATGGTTAGAAAGTTTGATTGGTAAACCGACGGGCACATCTGAAAAGTTTTCGACGATGATGGGAAACGCTTTACGAGATTATCTGGAAAAAGAGATGAATGGGAGTTTGAACCAAGAGTTTATTACATTGATGCCATTAGAAGGGGATGGAAAGGTAGATAAACGAGTGGATAATCTGTATAATGAATTGTATAAACGACAAGATTGGGTGAATGCGTTACATGAATCAGATGCGATCTTTGTGGTGGCTCATAGTCAAGGAAGTATAGTGAGTTGTAAGTTACTTGAACGGTTGATCAGGATGGATGGCATCTCGGCTGAGAAGGTGATGTTGTTATGTATGTGTGGGATTTGGAGTGGTCCGTTTATGGGGCTTAATAATAGTTATACGTTTCAACCGGTTTTGAAGTTGTTGGAAGGTCCGGCTGCTCATGAGCTTTTCGAATTCCAAGATCCTCGTAGTAAAGCTTCAAGATCAGTATTAGCCAGGTAAGATTTATGGTCTACCTGTTCTGATCATTAAGCTGACTGTGATCATGGTCAATAGCATGAACTTTTGTTTATCAAGTGGGATTAAGATCTTATTAGTAGGATCCTTGAATGATCAAGTAGTACCACTCTATTCAGCTTTATACAATTCAATCTCACATCCATCAATCTTAAGATCAATCTTTATTGATTCCGAAGTTTATCGTTCAACTGATTTTTTAACTAATTTGATTACCTTTTGTCAAAGATTGAAGAATTCCGGACTGAGTGATCATGGCTTACAGAATCATCTTAGTGATGTTTTGGTTGGTAGTTTGAGTGGGGTGGGACATTCTAGTGTCTATGAAGATAAAGATGTTTATGAGTAAGTGTTTTGATCTTAAAATAAAGTGTTAAGAATTTGATATTGACTGATTCCTTGCTGGTGGGGGGGGGGTTGTTTGGATAGTCTTGCAATACGATATTTTTTTGAAACTTCTTCACCATTAGAATCACCCACATATTTAAGTCAAGAATTTATTGAAAGTCAATCTAAAGCGAAGCAATCCAGAAGATTACCAAGTTCATTATTAGAGATCGATTCGTCATTTTCTCCTAAAGAAAAACCTAATCCATACTTATTAACTTGGTCTTTGAGAGGATTGATTGATGATAAATTAATTGAAAAGTTGTTTGAAAAGGATTTGAAGAGATTGAGGGTGGAGTTTGGGGAATGGAGACCGGTTAGTAAAGGGTTGAAGGAGTTGAAGATGAGATTAGAACCTTTAAAGTAAGAGATCACCTTTGTTTTCTAGAAGTGGATTATGAAACTCATTTAAATGTTTTGATTTGGGTGGGGTTTTGTTCTAGGATAGATTCTATGGTGGTAGAGAGAGGGATGGAGATGAGTACAGAGGAAGAAGTGTGAATGAGTTTAGGTATAAGTTGTAAAAGTGATATTTAATTCTAAAAGATTATAAAGTTATAGTATCTGTAAAAGTATTCATCATTTCTCTTATGTATTGATAAGTTAAGTTTAAAAAGATTCTTTATGATGTTAGTTTGAGTTCGACAATTTGATGTTCTTGTAAAGTTTGTAGAGTTTGTAAGATTTATGGTGGTTTGGTTGGTGAAGTTGACTTAGTCTTCAAGGAATGTTATGGGGTGATATGTATATATGTATATAATTATTTGTTTGTGTATGGGTTTAAAATGCATGGCATATTATTTTGAAATTAATCATCATCTGTTCTTTTAGTTGCTCTGGAGTTGAATTCATCATGGTATGTACATACATGAACATCAATAATTGATAGAATGGACAAAAAACTACTACATGAGGAGAAGTAAAGATGGGCAAAGACAAGGCAAGAATAATCAGACCAAACAAGACTGGTACTTGGTATTGAACGTCTGCAACATAATGAAATGTGCCGTTGCTCATGAGTGTTGCCACAGAGTGAACACTGAACATCAAAAGCAGGTTTGGCAATGGTACCGTCTGTGGACTTTTCGGGGCCAAGGATGACGTCAACAGTTGAGCTCACATGTGATCGAGAAGTTAGAATTGAGGTTTCAATTAACTTTCTTCTTTAAACCATTCACATACCTACTCTTACTTATAACTTCTTTATCCAATCTCATTCAACTCACAAAGAATGTCTGATTACGATTCAATTCATCAACGATACAATGATGCAGGTCAATCTCACGTTTTGAAGTTTTACGACACCTTAAACGAAGAAGAAAAAACAACACTCTTAAACCAATTAAACACAATCGATCCAAATCGAGTAAACCAAATCTTTAAAGTATCAACTCAAACAAATTCATCAGAACCTACGAATGATGAAGACTTGGAACCACCACCGATTGATTCGATTGATTCTACTGTCGTAACTGGAAGTGAAAGTAAAAGTTCAGGATGGAAAGAGATCGGATTGAAGGCTATCAAAGCCGGGGAAGTGGCTGTGCTTTTGTTGGCTGGTGGACAGGGTACGAGATTAGGTAGTAGTGATCCTAAAGGGTGTTATGATATCGGACTTCCTAGTAAGAAGAGTCTTTTTCAACTTCAAGCTGAGAAAATCAATCGATTGCAAACCTTGGCTGGTCAAGATTCTATTATCCCTTGGTGAGCCATTTTTATGATTTAGGCTGGTAGGAAGGATAACGAATTCTTACCAATCTCAATGATGATTTTTGTGTTTCGTTTTTCCATTAGGTATGTGATGACTAGTGGTCCAACGAGAAAAGCTACTGAAGATTGTTTCCGTAAATCATCTTTCTTCGGACTGGATGAAAAGAATGTAATTTTCTTTGAACAAGGTGAGTTGCAAGACCCAAAGAATGTTTTCTAATATGTATCTTTTTATTAATCACTCTCTGATTTTGAATTTCCAAAAAGGCGTGCTTCCGGCTCTCACCAACGATGGAAAGATGTTTTTAGAAACCCCATCTCGGGTAAGCGTCGCACCTGATGGGAACGGAGGATTATACGCTGGACTTCGATCCAGCAGCTCGTGTTCTTCAGGAGTATCTGTGATTGAAGACATGACCAAACGTGGGATCAAATATATCCATGCTTACTGTGTGGATAACTGTCTAGTCAAGGTTGCAGATCCGATCTTTTTGGGCTACTCGATTTCTAAAAACACACCTTGCGGAGCAAAAGTGGTAGTCAAATCAAATCCTGATGAAAGTGTTGGGATCTTAGCTTTGAAGAAGAAGCGTTGGTCAGTAGTTGAGTACTCAGAGATGTCAGCTTCGATGGCGTCGAGTCGAGCAGAGAATGGTGAATTGAAATTCAAGTCTGCCAACATCGCCAATCATTTCTATACACTTGACTTTCTGAAATCGATTGAATCATTCGAGTCTCAAATGGCATATCACGTTGCACACAAGAAGATTCCTCATGTTGATCTTAGTAAGAAGGAATTAGTCAAGCCTACCAAACCCAACGGAATCAAACTAGAACTCTTCATCTTTGACGTCTTTCCGTTTGCAAGCTCTTTGTCTTTACTCGAAGTGGCTCGTCAGGAAGAATTTTCACCTTTGAAGAATGCACCTGGAACTGGAACTGATGATCCTGAAACAAGTCGAAAGGATTTATTGGCCCAACAGAAACGTTGGTTAATTGAAGCTGGAGCGAAATTTGCTTCAGAAGAGATCGAAGTGGAAATCAGTCCATTGGTTAGTTATTCTGGGGAAGGGTTAGAGGTCGTTTCTGGAAAAGTTATTCAGCAATCTAAACAGATTAATAACCAAACCGATTTGAAAAGCCTTTGATTGTTGGAAAATTTAGAATGGATTAAATCGGATTTCAATTTCACTTAGGTTTCCTTTTGTCATCGGATTTAGAGCTCTAGTTGAGCATCGGAAATAGATTGATGTAAGATTGTTTTTGTTTGGTTTGGTGTTTGTTAGGGTGTGATCAAGCATTGTGATGTTTTGATGTACTTCTCCTAGAGTGATTTATATGATTGAAAGTTGTATGGCAAGTTTGTTCCCTAGTCTTTTGAATAGATGAACACTCCAGAGTATAAGATGAGAATGATTATAAAGCGCTGGTTGGATATAATGAGTCCCATACATCGTTCCAGTCCAATTATAAAAGAAAATTTTGTGTTCCTGATGGATCACCAAGTTTAGAAGGTCTCTTCATGGTACAGACATGATCACTCAATGGACTTCTATGAAGGGTGTCGAATGATTTGAAAGCCTTAGCGTATTGGTCAAGTATATCTTATTATCCATCAAAGTCGCAGGAAATTTTAAAAGAGACTCGATGGTGATTTGAGGATCCGCTCTAACTTAATCAAGTCCTCTCAGTGCCTGGGGATAAAAACACAACAAGACTCCGGAGGCACTACATGAGGGGCTTACCGCAGACTCACAATTTTTGGCTGAGGACTTCCACAAGACACTAATGATCACAACAATTGGAGATTCACTTTGAGAGCAGACTCTACATTGGATCATACCTTGATCTCCTTGAACACCAGCTTGGTTTTGCCATGTTCAAGTCAGGCCACCAGATGAAACATATATATAGTTGTGATGAGCCTTACATCCCATACTATTTGCTGTGTGGATTTTAAAGATTTCTTGATAAGCCTTTAAAAAGAACATCTCACTCATCCTCTTCAACTTCTCACTGCACTCAAGGTTGGCTTGTTTTCTTGGATTACAAAGCTTAAGTTTGTTGAATCATTCTTTGCTTTCACATTCACAGCCATACAGCTTCCACTCAAGATTGTCTTCCTCGTTTCAGATTGATTGTTTACCTTTTCTCTCGCTCTCTGCTTTCTGTCAAATTGTTTGATACATGTGTTTCAGTACGTGATGATGATCCCGGAGTAGGATGATTCTGTCTGCATTGCAAATGGGCGGCGCGCCGCCCAGGACCTTGTATGGGTAATGTAGCGTAGTGGGGTACCGTTGCAACTGAAAGCTTAGGTGAAACTAAATGCCTGTCTAGGTTATACACTCACTCGTTGAGGACTACTCGAGGACTTTTCCGAGCCATTGTCTTTCAAACTTTCTTTTGAAGACTTGATTGGTGATCATTTTTCAAAAGAAAAAAGAGTCAAAACTAATCGGTTCAGTTTGTTTACTCCGTGTTAAAGTCATCAGAGGCTCAATAAACATCAACATGTGTCACCCGAGATTTGGATTTCGTGCTTAATACATAAAGAAGAATAGAAAACAAACCTTGAGAGTTAAAACCCTGACACAGATCAGATTCTAAACAAGTAGGCAAAGTGGTCAACAGTATGCATACAATGTATCACACAAAAACGAATAGGAGAGATGAAGATCGAGTTTGCTTTATAAGACAAAGTACACAATGAGAAATCTCAAAGTGAAAGACTAATTAAACACAACGAGATCAAGAGATGATACAGTGTCCTATAAATAGTTGGATTTGAAATGGTGAAAGATGCGGAAGAGATGAGTGGTACACCAAACAGTTTACCATCCTTTGATGATTTGTTTGATAAGACTGATTGAGAATGATTTGGATTGTGAGTTTGTTCGCGGTTTTGAGTTTCGTGTAAGTTTTTCTGGTTTGAGAGAGAGTCATGATTGTTGGATTGGGGGTCAGACTATGGGATTTTGAAAACAAATGGATTAAATCAGTTTGCTGGGAGACAAGTTGGTATCTGATTTGACATGGGAGGATACTCACATTCTTGTCGTTGGTTTGGATTTGATGATTAGGCCTGTTTTAGACAGAGATCAAGTCAGTTGCTGACATCATAGTGATATCATCGCAGTCTTGAATTGAATAATGTTATATGAAGATGGAGGCGGATGAAGAATGAGATATCAAATCCTTACGTTGAATAGACCTTTGGACGTGCATCAGCGACAGATTTGGTGAATTTTTGATTCCCCAAGGACGAGAATTTGGTTTTGGATCCATCAGAGGTTGGAGGACTAGTTGAAGTTTCATTTGCGATGAAATAAAAAAAGATCGTTAGTTGGATGTCAAATCAAGAAATGCAGTTACAAAGTGCCGAAGACTCTTGTTTTGAACCAAAAGCACACGATGAACGGGATCCTGAAGGTGGCTAAACTCACGATGGATCCTTTGTTAATGCTTCAGCAACAGCTAGTCCTTCTGCTGAAGGGGTTTCTTCTTTCGTTGATGGGCCTTCAGAGATAAGTGTGACTGCTAGTGGTAGTTTCTTTGAATTCTCATGATTGAATTGACTAAATGATAATGCCTTGGGTGAGCCCGAGGAAGCTAAAAGTTCATGAAATCAAAGTGATTAAGATCCTCAAATGATTTTCTTGAATAGCAAGAAGAGTGATGACACTCACATTGGGCATCAGACTTTATTTGCAATATACCTGCATCTTCCGCTGTAGCACGATTCACGATGTTATGGGTTAGTAACCCCTCAACAAATCCAGCAACTGATGGATCATCAGGTTTAGCAGCTGATACATCAGCAGGCTGAGAAGCTGGTGCATCAACAGGCTGAGGAGCTGGTGCCCCAACAGGTTGAGTGGCTGGTACGGCTTCAGCAACTGGTGCTTCCATTGAATCTGTTTTGATATCGAGACCTGAAGGCGAGAACAAAGGGGTTAGGACCTTGTTTGAAAACAAAAACAATTCTTCCTGGTAAAACAACACTCACCTGTGTTCCCTTTCCCCAAGAACGGCTGTGATGGTGGTTTGGAGTCTTGAGGATTTCCTACCGGTGGGTTTGCACCCTGGCAAGTCTTGGAGCTATCCCCACCCGAGTTATTGATATTGATGTCTGAGATTTCCAAAAAGGTGAGCAACACAGCAAAGTCAAACACAATCTGAAAATTCATCATAACAACTCAACTCGTCGAATAAATGGAATAGAAATTTTTGGAATTGATTCGATCTAGCTGTGTTGTGTATGTTTTATCAGTGCTAAGCTCGTACAGAAGAGATGGGAGTGACAAGATAGCAAGTAGACTAACCTCATGGTATGTGACCTTCAGAAGATCGTAAGAAACCAATATATGTCACTCATCTGGTATTCAAGCTGAGAGGGAATTTGGAGACTCAAGTCTCAACTTACTTGATAGGTACCTGAAGGTGTACACTATTCAGAGATAGAGAAACAAGTTTAGACCATGAGTACTGATGATAACACCGCTGAACAATTTAGTTAAGATCGCGTACTGATGGCAGTTGAAAATCCATATGCTTAACACTGCTACCTTTCTCTTGTTCCAAAAGATTCAAATTTTGAAATATCGTCATGTTCAAGTCGGCGTTGATCAGGAAGACACTGAGGCTCAAAATTGTGGTCGCCTGTTGGTTTCCCGGCTCTGTGCTTGCTGGTGGTAATTTACCATTGCCAGTCACTTCTAAGGAAAACTGAAGGTTGTGGCCGGCTACGAAATCAGATGGTCAAGTCAGTGAGGTGATGATGAATTAGATGATAATGCATGCCAATCAAATCCAAAGAATCAACTATACCATCAATATTCTGATCAGGTTGAGGTCCATTGATGATCAATAAACCTGGAGTAAAATATTGGAAATCGATGAACTGAGACTGAGCGAGGTTGATCTTCAAGACTAGGTATGTTAAAGTAAACTGAATGAGATATCTTGATAACCTAAAAAACACGGACATAGCTTCAAGTCAAGCAAACAATAAAGAGTGGAGAGACCTATGAAGAGCCATTCATGAACGACCGGCGTTTCAAGGTAAAGGGCTCAATCAAGAAGGGTAGATTGAATTGGACTAAAGTGGGGTCCTGGACTTGCTGGCATATAACAAGAGAGAAAGATGAACAAGGGGATACTGGAGGACTTGGCCTAGAAGAAGAACGACGAGCTGGCTGCGAGGTAAATCAACTTGTGGCGGAGGAAACAGTATTGATGAAAGCCGAAAGGATCACCTACGAGATCAATTAAGCGTCGTCGAAGGATGTTTATCAAACTTATGAAACTTGCTATCGACTTTGGCAACATCATTCACTTTTTGATTGCAAAGATGGGAACAGTATCTAAGCAAATGTATGTACAACTTCACATTTGTTGTAAAGGGATACGAAACTCGATCATAGCTCGATAACATCCCTCGGATGCCATCATGCTCAGAGTGGGATGAGTGAATGTCAAACTCTCAATTCGGCTCCCCCGCGCGTCGAAGTCATTCTATATTGACTGACTTGCTGACTCGGTCACTTCCGCTAGCTTCCGCTCGAAGACTTGTTTCTTCAACAAAAACCGAACCATGCTGAAAATTTTTTGGGTGAGCGATTTTTGATTCAGAGTATCTTGAAATGTGCGTCCTTTACAAGAGAAGCTCACACTGTGAGTTGCCCAGCTTCTCTGACTTCTACAGCAAATTGGTACTTCAGAGCTCGTTGACTTCGTTAGTTGACTTCGTTAACTAGACCTTCATTGACGCATTCGTCTGCTACTTCAAAAGCTTTGATCCAAAATGTCGTCCACGAATGATGTTGATCCGAGGCCTCGCAGGACGGAGGAGCGCCGCGCGGGGCACAACATCAATTCACACATCTTATTTTCTGGCCCAACACAAAAACAATTCTACATATGTAGAAAATAAAATGTGGTCATGACAAAAGTCAAAAAAAAAAAAAAATAGTTCATTATCAGACGTCCGAAGTTTCAACGAAATTCCTTGCTCCGACTAAATGGCCGTCTCCCTAAGGTGAAATAGTCTCTCTCATATTTAACGTGTTTAGCTAGTGTTGTATGCAATTAAAGCCAAAAAGCACTTAAAAAAAAAAAAAAAAAAAATGGCCTCC
>MWRL01011015.1:0-11180 GCA_002157085.1 Melampsora occidentalis | reverse complement strand
CGGACGACCATCCACCCCTGCTGCTCCAGCTCGCGTTGCGGCAATCGAGTCGTTTCCGGAAATGCTTGCTGAAGACATCGCAGCTTACGAAGAAGCTGATCAATTCCGAATGGGGTGTGTTGAAGAGGAAGCTGAGGGTGCCGAAAGGTGCGTAACCCCTTCATCAACGGTTCCGATCATCTTAGAACTGATTTGTAACGGAAAAATCGTTCGGGCCTTGATAGATTCGGGAGCTGGGACGAACTTAATGTCGAACAGCATGGCGCGTGACTTGCGTGTAGTTCGCAGACCGCTTGTGGCACCGGTTGAGGTACGCTTAGCGATCCCTACCGAAGGGGACCCTCTCATCTTGCGGGAATTTGCGATCGCTAACCTCAAATGCGATGACCCCAGCTTGCGATTTGGCGCCGTTTTTTTCAAATTAGCGCCTTTAGGGGGAAGTTATGACGTAATCTTGGGCTCTCCGTTTCTTTCCAAATTCAAGCTTGATATTTCACTTCATCGTCGTTGTGTCCTACATACTCCTAGTGGAAAGATTCTGTACGAGAAGGCTATTAAATCTGAAATGAATCGTGTTTTATGCGCTATCCAAAATCTTGAGAAGATAAGCAAAGCACGGGACTTAAATGAGCGGGAGATGTCCGTGTTTAAAGAATTCGAAGATATTTTCCCAGCGGAACTGCCTCCAGTGGAGGAGGGTGATCCGCCGGATGAGGTTTTCCCAGAGGGATTGCCTGAGGCTAGCAGAAAAGTCAGGCATAAGATTGTTCTCACTGATCCAAATGTTGTGATCAATGAGAAGCAGTACGGTTACCCTCAAAAGCACAGGGAATCGTGGCGCAAGCTGGTGGATCAGCACTTACGAGCTGGGCGCATTCGACGATCTCAAAGTCAATATGGCTCCCCGTCAATGATCATTCCAAAGAAGGATCCGACGGAGTTACCTAGATGGGTCTGTGACTATAGAACCTTGAACAAATATACTGTCAAGGATCGGGCACCCTTACCAAATGTTGATGAATCTGTCAGACTCGTGGCTACTGGCAAGGTCTGGTCAGTGGTAGATCAGACGAATTCCTTCTTTCAAGACAGAATGCGCGAGGAAGATATCCCGCTGACGGCGGTAAAAACTCCGTGGGGCTTGTACGAGTGGGTTGTCATGCCAATGGGGCTGACAAATGGACCCGCAACACATCAAGCTAGAAATGAAGAGGTGTTGGGTGATTTAGTAGGTAAAATATGTGTAGTTTATATTGATGACATTGTCATCTTTTCCCAAACTGTGGAAGAACATGAGATTCATTTACGACAAGTGCTGGAAAGGCTGCGTGCCGCCAAGCTTTATTGCTCAACCAAGAAGAGTAAGTTATTCAGGCGCGAAATCAAATTTTTAGGACACAACATCAGTGAATCAGGGGTCTGCCCAGATGACGAGAAAGTCGAGAAAATCTCCAAATGGGCATCACCGACGAATTCTAAACAACTCCTCAAGTTTCTAGGCACGGTCCAATGGATGAAAAAGTTCATCGATGGACTCTCTCATTATGTCGGTACTCTATCTCCCTTAACAAGCACTTCCCTGAAAGGTAAACCATTTCAATGGGGAGAGTCAGAGGAATTAGCATTCAATAACATTAAGCGTCTGATTACGACTTTACCTGTACTTCGAAATCTGGATTATGATTCAAACGAACCCCTTTGGCTATTTACTGATGCCAGCGGTAATGGATTGGGGGCCGCTTTATTCCAAGGACTCCAGTGGGACACGGCTTCGCCTATTGCGTATGAAAGTCGCACCATGAATCCTGCAGAGAAAAACTATCCCGTCCATGAACAAGAGCTACTTGCGGTGATCAATGCCCTCAACAAGTGGAAGCTGTTACTTTTAGGAATGCGGGTGAATGTGATGTCAGACCACCATTCACTGACTACTTTAATGACGCAGCGGAACCTCAGCCGCCGACAAGCAAGGTGGTTGGAGACATTGTCTCAGTTTGACCTGGACTTCAGATATCTACGGGGTCAGGACAATTCAGTGGCCGACGCTCTTTCGCGACGGGACGAGGTAGCTTTGTGTGAAGTTAAAGCAACGCTAAGGGAAGAAGAGATTCAGATGATTCAAACGGGTTATGAGGAAGATAAGTTCTGCATTAAACTTCGCAAAGTTGTACCGTTACGGGAAGACTGTGTATTGAAGGATGACTTGCTGTATCTGGATGGCCGATTGGTGGTTCCTCAAATTGGCAAACTTCGACATGAGTTTATATCTCAAGCACATTCAGCTTTAGGCCATCTTGGCGTCCTCAAGACACTTGCGCGACTGCGAAGCACTTTCTTTTGGCCAGGTATGGCAAAGGAAGTCGAGACACAGCTCAAGTCATGTGATCCATGCCAATGTATCAAAGCACGAACGACAGCAACCACAGGAAAGCTTCAAACACCCGAAGTTCCGAGGAGTCCCATGGAATCAATAGCCATTGACTTCATCGGGCCTTTCCCCAAAGTTTCAGGCTATGATATGATACTGTTGTGCACGTGTAGGCTGACAGGCTTTGTTCGACTAATCCCCACATCGCAACGCGACACAGCCGAACGTTCAGCAACCCGACTGTACACAGCTTGGTCTTCTATCTTCGGTCTACCCACATCAATCATTGGGGACCGCGATAAGGCCTGGACGTCGCGTTTCTGGAAACGCTTACACGAGCTACTAGGAGTAAAGGTCAATCTATCCACGTCTTATCATCCTCAAGCGGACGGTCGAAGTGAAAGAACTAATAAAACAGTGGGACAAATTTTACGTCATTACGCAGCTGAAAAGCATGGTAAATGGTTTCAATCCTTACCAGCGGCAGAGTTTGCTATCAACTCGGCTGTTAACGTCTCTACGGGCGTGTCTCCGTTTCACTTTGTATACGGCCGTATCCCTCGTCTATTCCCAATTCAGACACCCTTGTGTAAGGTTCTCAATAAGGGAACCTTCACTGGGACTCTCGGGGGACTTCTCACGGTGGATTCAACCACTGAAAGCTTATCTAGGACTCGTGTTGCATTACAAGTAGCTAGCTAGCTCCAGTCGGGGTTCGTGAAGAGAACAGAAACATAATCAGAACAATCTACAATGAAATATAATAGTGAGATAGTGACTCTTACCTAGCTCCAGTCGGGGTTCGTGAAGAGAAGAGAACCCAACGTGGAGCCAGGGCTAAGTGAGAGTGATCAGAATCCTTCCTGTCTAAAACCATACTGTATGTATCCTTACATCCCTCCCCACCTAAAAAAAATCCAAATCTAATCCAATCCATCCCCAATTCCTTCTTTATGTAACTTGATATCCGCCTTCAACCATGAAAGATTATTGTTGTATGTGAAATTGATTTTGAAAAAAAAGAGAAAAAGAAAAAAAAATGGCATAACTCGCCCCTTAAAAATTGTAATGTTTGAAAATAGAAAGAAAAGAAAAAAAAGAAAACTGAAAATAAATGAGAATGAAAATCTTGAGGTGAATATAATATATCTTGAAGTCATTTAAATTTTCTTGAGGCAATCCCCGCTTTGCTATCTTCCCCGGTTTGCCGTCTCGTTTGTATCTGAAAGTTGAAAAGCAGAACAAACATCGTGTGGTGCTCACGGGCGTGGCCAAGGAGTTGTTTTGAAAAAATTTTTTGGGGGGTAGTCTTCGGCGGTGCATACTAATTAAGGTGGGAACTTACTTTGACACCTATGTCATTCGCCTGTCCCTTCCTCGCCTTCGCCTGGGCCTTCTCCTATGTATTTCTTCAGCTTTGAAATGTGAAACACCGGGTGTGAGTTGTCGTCGTCATTCAGTTTCAATTTGAAGTTGCGGCCGTCGTTGAAGCATTCTATGACTTGATATGGGCCATCGTAGCGCGGTCGTAATTTCGCCGTTGGTTTACCTGTTCCACCCACAATCTGCTGCCTGTCTTTGCTATCAACTAATACCCAATCATCCACTGCCAATGTCTCTCCATCTCGCCGTCTACTGTTGTAATGCACTGCTTGAGAGATGCGATTTGTCCACAGCCGATCCCGTGCTTCTGCCCACAAAGCTTGTCGTTTCTCAATCCACTTGTGGACATCAGGGTTGCTTGTTGAAGTCGATGAATTGGTTGGGAATAGTCGTGGCTTTCTACCGTAAACGAACTCAAAAGGCGAGACTCCCGTCGCTACATTGACTGCTGTGTTGATGGCGAATTCGGTCGACGGAAGAGATTCAAGCCATTTACCGTGTTTGGACAATACGAAAGGACGAAGAATTTGCACGATTGTTTTGTTGGATTTTTCGCTCCGTCCATCGCCTTGAGGGTGGTATGCCGTCGTCAGATGCACATCAATTCTTAATAGACGATTAAGTTCTTGCCAAAAGGATGAAGTCCACAACTTATCGCGATCTCCTACCATGGTTCTTGGAGCGCCAAAGACGGAAAGCCATGATGAAAAAACCCTTTGAGCTGTTCGTTCGGCCGTATCCGTTTGACACACTGGAATTGCTCGTACGAATCCAGACAGACGACACGTCACTGACAGTATCATATCGTAGTTCTTGACTTTGGGGAAAGGACCAATGAAATCCAGTGCGATATGTTCCATTGGGACTTGAGGTACCTCGGTCGTCTGCATACGACCCGATGTTAAAGTTGTTCGTGCTTTTGTCCGTTGGCAAGTATCACAACTGGCCACATAGGTCTTGACGTCGTTGGTGAGGTTCGGCCAAAAGAATTCATTTCGTAATTGTAATAGGGTTTTTAAGCTACCCAGATGACCCAATGACTTATGTACTTGCTCGATAAGTTTCCTCCTCAACCCACTTGCATCAGGAATGACTAAGCGGTTGTCCACAAAAATCAATCCATCTTTCACCTCTGTCCCCTCTCGGAGTGGTAGTGTTGAACGCAGTCGAGCACAAAAATGATCGGAGTCGTAGCCAGATTTGATATTGCGTAAAGTCTCATTGTCGAATGATGATTTAACTTCACAATATGCAACATCCTCAATGCGAGAAAGTGCATCTGCCACCGTATTATCTTCACCTTTCAAATACTTGAAGTCAAGATCAAATTGTGAAAGTGTCTCCAGCCACCGCGCCTGTCTCCGACTTAGATTACGTTGAGTTAATAAATGTGTCAATGAATGATGATCAGACATCACGTTGATCTTCATACCCAAAAGCAACAACTTCCATTTCTGAAGGGCGTTGACTACGGCCAAGAGTTCCTGCTCGTGGACCGGATAATTCCTCTCTGCCGCCGACATCGTTCTACTTTCATATGCAATCGGCGATGACTTGTCCCACTCCGCTCCTTGAAACAAAGCAGCTCCCAGTCCATGCCCACTGGCATCCGTAAAAAGCCACACTGGGTCCTCTGAATCGTAATCTAATGTTTTCAAAACCAGGAGAGTTGTCATAATGCGTTTAATATTCTCAAATGCTTTATCTTCTGCTTCTCCCCATCTGAACACTTCATTCTTTCGCTTGGTACTCGTCAGCGGTGATAAAGTTCCAACATAATGTGCCAACCCGTCAACAAACTTCTTCATAAATTGCACAGTACCTAAGAATCGAAGCAATTGCTTTTGAGACGACGGCGTTTTCCATTTGGTTACCTTCTCCACTTTCTGCTCGTCTGGACAAATACCATCCGCGCTAATTTCGTGTCCCAAGAAGTTGATTTTTCGACGAAACATCTTGCTTTTTGACGGAGAACAGTATAGTCTTGAAGCTTGCAACCTTCTCAAAATTTCCCTCACATGCGCCTCATGCTCCTCCACAGTTTCTGAAAAAACAACCACATCATCTATATAAACTACACATATCTTGCCAATTAAATCTCCCAACGCCTCTTCAACCCTTGCCTGATGGGTAGCTGGTCCATTAGTCAATCCCATGGGCATGACAGTCCACTCGAAGAGACCAAAAGGTGTTTTGACGGCTGTCAAAGCAATATCTTCTTCCCGCATCTTTGTTTGAAAAAAGGAATTAATCTGATCAATGACTGAAAAAATCTTTCCTGTCCCCACCAGTCGAACCGCTTCGTCGACGTTGGGCAACGGGGATCTATCTTTTACCGTGTACTTGTTCAGGGTACGATAATCGCATACCCAACGCGGTAAAGCCTTAGGATCCTTTTTCGGGATGATCATTGAAGGCGAAGCGTATTGGCTTTTTGATTGCCTGATACGCCCTGCCGCCAGATGCTGATCTACAAGCTTCCTCCAGGATTCCCAATATTTCTGGGGGTAAGCGTACTGCTTCTCGTTTATCACAACATCAGGATTGGTCAAGACAATCTTATGACGAATTTTTGAAGAATCTTTTTGACCTTCAGGAGGGAAAAAATCATCCTCCTCTTCAGAGTCCACCGGGGGTAGTTCCTCTGGAAACAAATCAGCAAATTCTTTAAAGACTCGCTCCTCACGCGCCGTCAGGTCCCTTGACTCTTGAACTCGATTCAAATTTTGAATGACACATGACACCATTGCTTTGGACAATTTATTCTTAATTTCAGCAACCGCTCCTGGCTCTCTAAGGACAGTCTTGGTAGGTACATGCTTTACGGTTCGATCATGTAATGAGACATCAAGATGAAACTTTTCTAAGAAAGGGGTGCCTAGTATAACATCAAATTTGTCTCCTAATGGTGCAAGTTTGAAGAAAGTTGATCCAAATCGTAATGCAGGTTCGGTCGACGCCACATTGGCAAAACAAAATTCCTTGAAGAAAATCGGTTTAGCCTCTTTATCATCAATGGCTAGGCGGACTTCAACCGGTGCGACGAGTGGACGACGAGGAATCTTGGCCCGCTTTGACAGTCGATCCGCCATCAGATTCGTCTCCGCTGCACAATCAATCAGCGCACGAACGTCAATGCCGTTGATCTTCAAGTTCAGTATGATTGATTTAGTGTGTGAATCGTGAGTCTTGACGCACCTTCCATCCTCCTTCTCACTCGCCAAATGAGCCACCAAAACACGATCCGCCTCCTCGTACCGAGCCAACTCCTCAGGGAATAGATCTGGCTTTTCGCTGATGCTGGCGACCAATGGTGTTTGATTTGTTGGTCGACCGGCAGGCTTTGACGTGGGTGCTCCTGCGACAGGTGTTGGTCGAGTGGTTGGCGTTGGTCGAGGATTGATTGTGTTCACATTTTCTTGACGACGGATCGGTCGAGGACCAGGATTAAATACATCTAACCCTGGCACCTGCACGTAAGGCCCCTTCACTGGTCCTCGGCAATCAGACTTTCCACAAGCTGTTCGACAAATACCACAAAGTCCTAAGTGTCTCATGTACGAAAAATACCTCCAAGCTTGATCTGCCCGTTGGTCTGGTGTTCGAACAGTCGGTGCGGTGTTGTTGTTGATAACCCGCGATGAATTGTTGGCATTATTGACAGTTTGGCGGCTTTGAGCTCGAGGTACCAGGTTGCTTGCCACCACCAAATCCCAAATGTTGTTCGCTGCCGAGATGAAAGGCAATAATTTGAAGTCTGAAACGTCTAATAAGCCTCTATCTTTGATGTAACGTTGAAAGATGTCCGGCGTTCCCCACACGATATATTCTGCCAGATTCTTCGGCGTGAGTGACGATTTTACCTGAACCAAGTTGTATAAGTCCCGCGCTCTACCAACATAACCCTTGAACTCTTCATTGATTGCCATCTTTAACTGCCTAATGCGTTTCTCCGTGTCTTCCAACCACCCTGTTGGTAGGGTTTCCGATGCCAGTTCATGCATAAGTTCTTCCCAGGTAAGGTGTTCCAGATCTGCTCGAGAATTTGTATACCATGCTCCTGCCCGAGGCTCAACCAAAACTGAACCCAAGATGATCAGGCGTTGCCGAGGGTCAATTAAATCTTTCAATTCGAAGTATTGTTCAATTAATCTTCGCCAATTGAATAATGCAGCCGGGCTTTCTGAAGGCCCATTGAATTTAGGCACCTCAGACAGTTTCAAGTCGCTCGCCTTGACAGTGTTGACCTTTGATTCTGTTTGAGACAATTGTACAGGTTGGGTTTCGAGCATTGGTTGTCGTCCTTGTGCACCGTAGTCACCTGTGATCACGTTCGTCGATTGACCGAGAACAGGATCAACATGACGAGTGAATGAAACTCGTCGAGTATCCCCTTGCGTGGTATCAGAAGGTCGAATAAAGGCATGATGAATCGGGGAACGTGCACCGTCAGATGGTAATGGCGAGCCTTGATCGGCTATCACAGGAGAGATCTCGACTAGATTTTGAGCAACTCCGGTATTGACTCGACGATGAAGGTTTGGACCGGCTGGCGTTGGCGTTGCAGTGTTGTTTCGGAACGAGGCAAAAGGGTTGTTCGATCCTCCGCTACGACCTGTTGCTGGAGACCGTTCCATCATGAACTGTGAAATTGTTCGTTCGAGGGCGTCAATTCGGGAACGATCTTCAACGGCCAATTGCATCTTTGAAGCCCATTCAGTTTTTTCTTGCTCCAGACTGTTGATTTTAGCCTGCAGCAACTCGATGACTTCATCCCTAGATTGCCCCGGTGAGATGTGGGGCTCGCCTGTGCGTTGCGAGGATCCAGCCGGCGGTTGTTGCATTGGTGTGAAAATGAAACTGCCGGGTACGATTGGTGTTGTTAAATGAGCTTTATTGAAGAATTCACGAACTATTTGTGTATCAGGCGTAAGAGTTGGTTCGGCGTCTGCAGTTGTGGTAAGTAGGGTATGAGATGACGAAGGATAGATAGTTCGTAGCGTTCTATCAGGTGTGTCGATGTCTTTTGCTTCAGGTACCCAGTTGTAACGAGGTGGATGAGGTGCAGGCGGAGATTCAGCAGGTTCAGATGGTCGGGATTTTCTCAAAATGGCGTCAGGGTTGGTAACAAAGTTGGTTGGCAAATTGAATGGCATAAGAACGGCAGTCGAGTCGTGGTTCAGAATGGTCAAGGTGTCAAGGTTGTCAAGATTGTCAAGAAAAAGGAGAAATAAGGTTTTCGGAGAACTAGATAAAAAAAAGTGTAAGGTTCTCAATAAGGGAACCTTCACTGGGACTCTCGGGGGACTTCTCACGGTGGATTCAACCACTGAAAGCTTATCTAGGACTCGTGTTGCATTACAAGTAGCTAGCTAGCTCCAGTCGGGGTTCGTGAAGAGAACAGAAACATAATCAGAACAATCTACAATGAAATATAATAGTGAGATAGTGACTCTTACCTAGCTCCAGTCGGGGTTCGTGAAGAGAAGAGAACCCAACGTGGAGCCAGGGCTAAGTGAGAGTGATCAGAATCCTTCCTGTCTAAAACCATACTGTATGTATCCTTACATACGATTGATTTTTATAATTATTAGACCTGTTTTTTCCTTTTGAGTAATCATCGTCTACCTCTTCGTCTTCGACATCTGGGCTGTCATGATTCTCTCCTCTCTTGTACCATTTGCCTGTGATGGGACTACGTTTTTCCCATTTTTGGCCTTTCGCGTATGCTAGAATGTTAAGTCAATCAGCACATCTCAACTTTCAAGGATGCATGGTATGTTCAGTATACGTACGGTTGCCGTGCCGTATTTCAAAACCGTCTCTCATCATTTCTGTTTTGTTCTTTGCTATTTCGACTTGCTCTGGGCGTCTGATGGATGGGTCTTGTGGGCTACCGTTTATGTGGTGTCCTACGACGATCTGTCTAACGGCCATGTCGTATCTGAATGCGGTCATCCAGCAGTGTTGGTCGTCCAATTCTTTCACGTATTGGAAATGATCCCGTAGCCTGTGAAGTTCGAAATGGTTCAGAACTAGGAAATGGGAACTTGTAGCATTAGGGCTTTTAGTGGCTTACGCGTCTGCAAAGTCTGAGTGATCATAAAATTCAGTCTTTAGATATTCTATCATAAGATCTCCTGCTTTGATCCATTCATAGCAGTCAAGGTACCATTCGCTCTTCGCTATCAAGCCTGTAGGTCCGTTTTTCTTTTTCACATTGTTTTTAGTCGAAACTGAGTTGTCCTTTAGTATCCATTCTTTGTTGAAAACCGTCAATGGAATGTGCCAATCTAGCGCTTTCAAGTGCTCTCTCCAAAAAGGGGTCAACGGGAGGAGTGTGCTAGTTGATCCGACGCCCCTTTGGAACGTTACTGATCCTGATGGTTTCAAGTTGGGTTTGATATGAATGGCCTTTTCGGCTTCGCTGTGTCTTTTGACTATATCCGTGGCCATTTTGCTGTCTCCTTTAAGGAGTGCCAATTTCACTGAGTCGTACCATTCTGGTTGTAAACCTTTTCGAGAAAAGTTTTCCAAACCAAAGAGTTTTCCTGTTAGCTTTTAAGCAAATCCATAAGACTAGGTACATTCATGCATGAGACTCTAGAAAGGGATGAGATCACGTTGAGATCGCGTCAAGCTAAGATACCGTAGATATCTTGCGAGAGGCTTTCTTGGCTCTATACGACCGTTAGTCGAGCATGTCGCATGGGACAGTCTACGTATCAAGTGTGTCGCATGGGACCCTGTATCTGGACAGTTTACAGTTTCCGTATGTTGACCTCGTCGCATGGGACGGCTCGTTTCCTTGCGCCGGCGTTGTCGCATGGGACTGCCTTGGTTCTATCGTTGCGTAGAACGAGATAAGATAATGAGAAACAGAATCTATTCTGATGCTTACTGGAAGTGGTCTCTACCAGTCCTGAGCATTCAAAGGTCGATGTGGATTTGTCCCCTTCTTCTGATGAGTCTTCTGATCCCAAGTTGACTGTCTTGATCGTGATCGTGGGGATTGATGTGGCCGCGTTTGGCTCAGAGGGGCCTATGGTGGTACCTTTGAAAGATTCGGTTGTGGCGTTAAGTGAGCTTTCGTCATTGTTTGATCCGCTGGTGATGCCACTTTCTTCCGTGTTGCCTTCTCTTGTACTTCCTTCTCCGCCTGCGTCTTTGTTCTCTGTTTCTTTCTGTTGTGATAGTTTCTTAGATTGAGCTCTGGTTACACCTTTCTTTCTTCCTAAATCTAGGTTGAGGTCTGAGTCTGTCGATGACATGTTGAATATGTAATAAGAAGGTGATAGGTTTGGAAAAACGAGGGAGCGTGTCCCTCGGTGAGAAGCTAAGGAAAGAGGAGGAACAGCGGTGCTGAGGACGAGAAGAGCGCGAAAACAAATCACTAGATTTGTGGGAGAAAAAGGACTCTTCTCTTGAG
>KZ143894.1:0-15095 GCA_002157085.1 Melampsora occidentalis | reverse complement strand
ACATGGCGGGTGCAAAAAGCGCACCACTACCGCTCCGCTGCCGCTATCTCGGGCGGAGCGCCGTGGGTGTTGTTACGGGACGGCTGGACTATATTTCAGGGAATGTTCTGTGGCTTGATCTCTGAATACCCTTGATAACGTACATGGACCTTCTGCGCAAAAGGTATGGCAAGTTATGCTCATGTCGATCCTGAGCTGAGCTTAATCCTGAGCCGTGTTTGATGGAAATCATATGTAGCGCAGGTGAAACTTGAAATCTCGAATGGCGGTGAAGAAACGCTTATCGAGTTCAATTCATCGTATGATCGAGTGGCTCAATTGCATCGGCCCCTGTTCTCATAGATACATGTCAGGTCAAGAGTTCTTGAGTGAGTTTCGTTTTGAATGAAATGCAGATAACGCGGTCATCTAAAGGACGTGAAGGACCGTACCAGGGAAATACGTTTATTTCGCAGGCCAAACTCGCCCATCTGAGACATCATGATGCGACTATGTCATAATTGACGACCGACGTAGCCCTATTGAGGTAAGTTTGACCACGTTCCGTGGTTGAAATGTGAGTGGATACGTTGGTATATTGATGGGTGCCCTTAGCCAAAATTGTCGCGGTGGGGGGGTGTTAGGGTGTGTTTGTCACGGCACAAACCGCGGACAAGCCTCAGTTGATGGAAAATTCTCTCCTCTCATGAGAGTCTCATATGTAGTTATCATAATAAAGCACCATTGAGCCTTGAAACTACTTCAACCAATTTCCCTCGGTTTACCAGGGCACGACTCTTGAGATTTAACTCACATCTATTCTTAACGCGACATCAATAGATACCAATCCCGGCTTCGATTTACTATCGTTGTCAGCTTATCTCAAACCGGTGATCGGCTTCGTGTATCGCTGCCCGCGTGACTTCCACGTATCCCAAGGGCCAAGTCTGATTCTCTTCACACGGGTATACTGGTGCTGTGATATGTAGTACCACTAATTTGTAGAATTTGAAGTCAGATTGATGGTGCTTAATGTCCTTTAAAGCTCTGTCTCTACCCAGGTTGGGTTTCAATTTGCCTCCCGTATACAAATCTCAAAGCTCGTCAGGTATCTTGACATTGCCTTCTCCAGTCAAGTAGAGACATCTGTACAACTCCCGTTTGAGCTTCAGACCTTCTCAAGGGCAGCTGCATCACAATTATCGCCAGACGCATACAAGTGCTCCCCTCCTATAGTATCTTATCGCACCCCCTGGGATTTCCGATACTCTCCTTTCAGGTTCACTTCCTCAAGGCCTGTGTCGCGTATTGGCCTGAAGCTCATGCGCACTGCTTGACATCTTTTCAAGGCACCTTTTGGCCTACAATCTTTCCCACGAAACACTGTCTGTGCATAACTAGACTCCAGCACGCGTTTTTCACCGACGCCGTTTCACCTTCTCGCATCGCATTTTTACTATTTCACTGTCCACTCATCTGATTATTTAACTCGTTCTTACCATCCTCTTACTTTATCGTCTTTAGCGTCATTAGTCGACTGATAGCTAGAACAGCGCCCGTATATCTCCGCTTGATTCTTTCTCCTAATTTTGCCAAACTTTCCCTTGTGGCACCTTATTGCCACACTCACTTAATTTTACCTCAACCTTCGACAATTTCACCTCGGCTTCCTTGCTTACATTTTTTTTACCTTGTGTTATTTCTTCAACCTACCCGTTTTCGAGTTTTCGCCATGTCACCTCGAACCCCCTCATATGATGAGAAGCATCCAATTGACGATATCGAGAAGGCCGAGTCTGAATCCTTGCCTGGTTCTCTGCCTATGGTCGCAAACTCTACCACCCTCCCCGGGGGTATCTCCTTCGCAGATGAAAAGCGACCCATCAGCCAAATAGGTGGACTTGAAATCAAGCGTGAACTCACTCTCAGACGTGAACTGACCAAAGACGAGAAAGAATTGGCCAATGCCGGCTACGAACAACTTGAAGCCAAAAAGAAAGCCAAGGCGCTGGAAAGTCGTCCAGCCGATATTGTTAGTCCCATGTCTATCCTGCTCCGAGATTGAGGAGCGAAGCTTTCTGTGCTCCGATGCTGATCGCTTCTATCGCGTATCTTGATGTCCATGTAGACGGAACACAGTCTCACGCCAGCTCAAGTAGCTGAAGCTCACGGGACATCGATAAACCTCGCCAACCCTAGTGCTTCCGGTGGTATCTCGGCGGCTGAAGCTCAGGGACGTTTGGCACGTGACGGTTTAAACCAATTGACCCCCCCAAAGAAGAAGAGTGCCCTTCGAAAGGTTCGTGAGAAACGTGTCAACTTTCCTCCTTCGGAAATGACATTGCTCGCTTCTCTGGCTGACTAATATCTTTCGCCCTTGGTATCCTCCATAGTACTTCGACTCATTGCTGTCCTTGTTCAACGTCTTGTTGATTCTGGCTGGTGTTTTGGAATACGTACTTTTGGCGATTGATTTTGAGAACAACAAAGCGAATGAATACCTCGGTGCCATCTTGATTGCTGTGGCTTTCTTGAATGCATTTATTGAATGTCAGATTGTCTCACACCATACCCTTCTTCCGATTTGATCAGCCCATGACGTATACTGATATCATCATACTTTCGCTCTTTTCATTTGACGAATGCAGGGTTCCAGGGACAAAAGGCAGATGCCATCTTGGCCTCTTTCTTATCAATGATGCCACCATCTTGCAAAGTAGTTCGTGGTGGTGAAATCAGCTCAATTCCAGCTCAAGAATTGGTCAAGGGTGACATCGTGTTTATCAAGATGGGTGACAAAGTTCCGGCAGACTTGATCTTGTTTGCCGCCACAGAAGTTAAAGTCGACAACTCAAGTGTAACCTTACCTACCACTGCTTTTCGTGTCGCGGCTTACTTTGGCCAGTCAAACTGACTCTTCCGCGTCTGGTCCCTTTTCCAGCTGACAGGAGAATCTGAACCACAAGAAAGGCAGCTGTGCCTTGAGGGCGATCCAGTTCGTGCAGTTGAAGCCCGCAATATATTGTTCAAGTCAGTCATCTTATCATTCACGATCAAATGCTGAGTATGCATTACTGAGTCCTCTATTGTGTCTTAGCTCAACGTTGGTGGTGTCTGGAGAAGGTTTTGGAATTGTTGTTCGCACTGGAGATCACACGTTTATTGGTCAAATCGCAGGCCTAACTGGCGGTGAGGGCGACAACAAGTTGAGCCGATATATTTTGCTTTAGACGTTCAAGCCAACACTGAACTGATCGTCATTGTTTGTCCTTCTTGTAGGAGTCCATTGGCTATGGAAATTGACGACTTTGTCAAAATCATCTCATGTATTGCGGTGCGGCTTCCTATCAATTGTTTCTTGCGCTAGAACCGCCAGTGTGGGCACCGTTCACTGACAGATGGCGACTTACTCCTGCACTTCAATTCAGATCTTCACTGCCATCCTATTCTTCGTTGTCGGTATCACTACAAGTAAGTAACAAAGCCTTGATGCATCATGACGCGCTGCAGAGACCTAATTCAAATCTTAACACCAAAGCCTATAAGGGCAAAGCGGCGGCCACTGTTACTTTTGCTGTGTCTGTTCTGGTAGCATGGGTACCCGAAGGCCTGCGTGAGTAATAAATCGAATCATAATCTTCTGTGTTAACCTGATCTAGTGACTGATCAAATCTTGTATCCCTCTAGCTGCTACGGTTACGCTATTACTCTCGATTGCGGCGAAGCGTATGGCCAAGGCAAATGTATTGGTCAAAGACTTGCAAGGTGTGGAGACACTTGGCGCATTGACTGTAAGACCATTTGCAGTCGTCCTAATGTACACAGATAAATTCTGAGAGATTTCATCGCAACAACAGATGCTGGCGACTGACAAAACTGGAACTCTAACGAGGAACGCTATGACTGTGACTGTTAGTATCTCAGATTTAGATGGGCAGAGCTCGTATCTCTCCCTTTCTGACAACACCGCTGGTGCCCCGCATGATAGGCTATGTGGACGAATCTTAAAATGCTCAGCGCATTTGAAAGCCACAACGACGACGCCGAGGTCAAGACTTTTACAAAACACGACGTGGGAGTCCCCGAGATCCTGGAGATATGTACACTTTGCTCGAAGGTCAAATTTGATAAGACAGACATCCCATTCGAACATCGTGAAATTCTTGGTGACGCCACTGAGACGGGATTAACCCGCTTCGCAGGCAAGAACCTTGAGTATGACCTTGTCAGAGAAAAGCACCCGGAAGTGTTTTCGATTCCTTTCAACAGCACTGCTAAATGGGCCCTCGTTGTCGTGAAGAAACCCCATGACTCCGGTGACTTGACGTTGTATCTCAAAGGAGCGCCCGAACGTGTCCTTGGACGTTGCTCTCATGTTCTCGTCAATGGCCAAACCGTTCCGCTGACCGATGACATGAAAAGCCAATACGATGAGGCATATCAATACATGGCGTCTCGAGGGCATCGAGTAATTGCATGCGCGCAGATGCTATTACCTGGAGACCGTTTTCCTGAAGACTTTGCCTTCAGCAAGAAGGACGACAATTGCCCAACGGACAATCTATGTTTTGTCGGTCTGATTTCCCTTGAGGATCCTCCCAAGCACGGTGTTCGGGAGGCTGTTGGAAAACTTCGATCCGCAGGTATCAAAGTGGTTATGGTGTGTCTAGATTCCCTGGACTATTCTCCAAGAATAATCTTGCTCACCAAAGTGCCATCTTGCTCATCTTAGGTCACTGGCGATCACCCTTTAACCGCCGAGGTATGTGTAATTTCCGTGGGCGTCTAATCCCACTTGAGCTCACGGTGTTCCCTTGATTTTCTAGGCCATTGCACGAAAGATCAATTTGGTGATCGGTCATACGAAGGAGTCTTTGTCCAAAGCCACTGGCGTCCCAATCGCTGACATTCACGAGGACGAGGTCGACGCTGTGGTCGTACACGGTGATCAGATTGACAATTTGCAAGGCTGGGAGTGGGACACTATCTTGAATAAGAATGAGATTGTTTTCGCGCGAACCGTAAGCGGTTTCTATCAGCTCAAGTGTTTGGCATTTTGATTCTAACATGTAAGGCTATCCGAGACAGTCACCGAAACACAAGCTTGAAATTGTGAAGCGAGCTCAAGCGCTTGGTCACATCGTCGGTGTCACTGGTGATGGTATGTCGTGTCCATTCTCAACACGAACCTATAATCAGACTGATCACATTATCTTGATTTGGATAGGGGTGAATGACTCCCCTGCTTTGAAAAAAGCAGATCTAGGTTCGTAGCTTCGCAAAACATAACTACCTTGAATTGATTCATGACTTGATACTTATCTTGGGATTATGATCCCCGTACATTCCACAGGTATCGCTATGAATATCAGTGGTAGTGACGTATCGAAGGAAGCAGCCAACATGATTTTACTGGATGACAATTTTGCGAGTGTGGTCGACGGCGTAAGTTGCAAATCTGGAGCCTCGCAAGTAATCTGACGCTCCAGAGCTGACTCATCTCCACACAGGTACGAGAAGGCCGTCTGATCTTCACAAATTTGAAGCGAAGTATTCAATATACCGTCACCCATTCAGTCCCCGAGGTTATCCCTCAGCTGCTTTACGTGATTGTACCTATCCCGCTCCCATTATCAGCTATCTTGATCCTGGTTATCGATCTGGTGAGATTCAGCACATACCATTCATTTGAGCTGTGGGGACTAATCTATGTCCGAGACAGGGATTCGAGCTTTTCGCTGCCCTCTCGTTTGCCTGGGACCGTCCGGAATCCGAGGAGGCTTTGATGACGACCATGCCACGCAAACCTGTTACCTCCCGCACAATTATGTCGCTTAAGAAGAAAGCATTAAGACGCACTAAGACCAGCCAAGTCATGGATACTGAGACCGGAGAACCTCGAGTCCAATCGAAGATGGGCAGCAAACTCTCTGGGGTGGTCGAGAACATCAAAAAGCCCTTCTCGAAGTGGTGGTGGGATGACTTGTTCGAGAAGTCGGATGGCGAATCCTTGGTAGACGCCTCGTTGCTAAGCTACTCCTATCTACGTAAGTGAAATTGTTGGCCATATGAACCTAGCTTGGGCGTACAATGCTGACCGAACCACTTAATTGATTACAGAGGTCGGAATGATTGAAACAATTGGTTGCATGGTCACCTACTTCGTGGTCTTCCAGTGGAACCATCTCACCCCTCGTGACTTGCAGCGTGCTCAGAAAGCTGGAGTTTACTTCGCAGATAATTCCCCGCCCTACACTAACCTCAACGGCCGAGTATTGACCAGCACAGAACAGACCGAGGCCCTTGCTCAAGCACAGGGCATGTTCTATATGTCGATCTTCTTGATGCAATGTTTCAACATGTTTGCTGTGAAGGCCAGATTGAAATTCCCATTCGGCAAAGCAGTAGTAGGGAACAAATGGAATTTTGCCGGCGCAATTGCCGGTGCTTTCCTCGCAGTCTTGGTAAGTTTATCTCTGGGACCGCATTCAGACCCTGAATATCGCAAGAAAAACTGACTTATATTCACCTTGCAGATCATCTACATACCTCCTTTCAGAACGGTCTTCGGAGCAAGCCACAAGACTCTGCCCTTGTTCTGGCTGATACCAATTGCTTTTGGGTTCGTAATTCTTGCTTGGGCAAGTGCAAGAGTCCTTGTGATTCGACGGGGTTTGTTGGGAGCCACTGTCAAACCACCCACAGGTTTGATGATGCGTGAGTTCTTCAGCCTTTCATCTCTTTTTTCAACATGCGCCTGAAGTGTGTCTACAACTTTGAACTCTGCAGATCCCACCAAGCGCACCATGTCGATGCATTCAACGTCCAGAAAGTAGACAGCGCGCGTTGGGATCTTGCCATTAATTCTACTTTGGACAAGGCGTTTTTACTTCATGTTCGATATGCGATCATTCTTGCTATTTCTTCGACACACCTGCAACACCGTTCCCCTTCCGGTATCATCTGTTCAAGATCAATGGTAGTTCTGTGCCAGTATGAGTCTCGCGAGCTAGGGATCAGCAGTACAGGAGTTTAATTTACTTTTTGTTTTCAGTTTGTGATATATATGTTTGAGTTCTATCCTGTTCTATCGGTCTGGGTTTTGTTTTCTTGTTTGATCCGATGTTTTCAGATTCAGTCAGTATGTATGTATTTAAGCTCTCTACCCTCTCTTTGTTCATACCCACGATGGAACATTGCAGTTGGTTTCGACGTGATCATGGAGTCTCAAACTCCGGACGCTTGATCAATCTCGTGTTTTCCATGGGTTGATACGGCTGGCCGAATACTTTGGAATTAAATGCCTGCTATCATTTTTTGACTTACAAGTTCCAACATTCAAACGTTACCTTGCGGCTCCCTGCAGATGTTCCTCGAAGCCCTAGCGCTTTCATGCTTCTTGGCTATACTCAAGTACATAGCGTTGCGCCTGCTTCCTGTAACGCTATCTATACCATCGACACGTCAAACTTGATGTTAAGTTTGTCAACAAGCACGCTCCTGGCTCCTTAATCATCATCCTTTTGGAGCTAGGTGAGTCTTTTATTATTTTCTCTTATCATTTTCTTTCTATTATATTTCTCTTGATCATCTGATTGTTATTCCTTAGGGAATCTTAATCAATGTTTCATTCATCATCCTTTTGGAGCTAGGAATAAAAACATACCTTGGTTCTAGAACACTTCCCTCAGCTGCTGCTCACTTCATTGAGCTTCCCGTCCCGTTCTTGAGAATATTCACTTCCTGCAGTGAGGACTATAAGCAGTCCTTTACACTTTCATTGTCATGCCTAAAGTAAGCTTAATTAAAGCCCCTCACGATTCAGAATCACATGCTTTATGACCTTTCTTCTTGTCAAACTCAACCCCCACTTTACAAACTCTACTTCTTTAAATTCGTGTGGTCAACCAGGGTCAACATTGTGATCATCAGCCTAATATCATCAAATTTGAATCATTGCACTCAGAACCTTCTCAGTCACAATTTCATTCGATTGATAGCCTTGAGATTGAGCTTCATGGCATCATCCCAAATCATCACGAACAACAACAAACATCTTGCAACAAAGCTTTGACTCCACTCCGATTTATTGCTACTGAGATTGTAGCTTGTTTGTGGTTGGCACCGAATCAAGATTGCCTTGCCTTCATGAGCACAATTGTACCACACTCACTACAAAGATGCTCTGAGTAATCCACCTGATATCCAGAAGGTGCTTACTAAAAAAAATCGTTTTCAGTCTTTTGCGGTTGATATATGGCTTAAGCAATGTTCATGCTCCTAATATTCCAGTGATCTATTCTGATCTCCAAATCCAGGACACTTAAATATTTAACGGAAAGAGATCCCATGAAACATGAAACAATACCATATCTCAAGACATTTAAAGCTCAAAGCAGGTGTTGTTCGAGGTATCCGATTCCCATACGAGCCCACCCAATTCTTTGGGGGAACATACGGTTTGACTTTCAGCTTTCACCCCGAATCGTCCACGATCGAATCATTTATTCATTGGGTCACGATGTACAAGATTGCTCGATTTGTTGTAAAAGGCTTCCCAGAGACAAACTCGGGCTTCTCCATTCGGGGATAGTACGAATTGTCGGCATTGAAGAGCTGGACAAAGATGAGTTTAAATGTAACATTTGCCCCACGCCCTGGTGCAATTTTGGATCAAGGTTTTCGTTAGCTTATGGCATTGGTCTGTGCTCATAGCCCTTTGGTGTGCGGATGGATCCTCTGCTCTCTTTCAAGAAATCAACTGTGTGTTATAGTCTTTTTGTGTATGATCTTTTGTCCTGAAGAAGGATTGTGTACCTCTCTCGCAAGCTCGCTCGCCGAGAGGGACTTTGTTAGGTTAGGATTGTGTACCACTGAGTGTGTCTGCTGTCCAAAGACTCCACCATGGCATATATCTAGACTTTGTTAGGTTAGGGCATATATATAAATTAGACGCAGTGCATAGACTATCAAGTTCGCCTCCAGCAACGAAGAAAACTTTACTCATCGCCATCACTCTCGTTTATCATCTTCAGCGTAGGGGCCTCTAAAACTAAACGTCATGAGTGACCTTGACCAGTCCTCCATCAGCACTGCTGTGTGGGATCAACTCTACAACTTGGCGTTGCATAAGCTTTATCCTATGCCTGGCACCACCATGCGTACAATGCTAGCGATCATGACCGTGCTTTCCCCTCTTACCGGATCACTCTTCGTAGTTAGCGGTCTGAAACGAACAATGAAGAACGGTGGGTGGTGGCTATGTCGCATCGACTCGGGCGGGTATATTGCTCCAAATCCCGTTCTCATGATCACATTTTTCGCGACCCTTTATACCATTTGTCAGTCTGCATGTTCTAATCATCATGGCTCTGTCTCGGGATCGCTCACACATCCATGCTGGGATTGCACTTCATTTGACTTCAAGTGGATACCATGGCGCTGGTTTGTCTACAACTGAATCTTTCGACGTATGTCAAGTGGTACACCCTTGCCCTACACTTTTCATCACTTGTGGTCTTATTTTGGTTTGGTACGCATAACGCCATTTTCAACTTGAGGTGCTTATTCAGTTTGCGGTATGCGGTAGACAAATTGCTGACACTTTCCTCAATCTGTTCTTGTTTTGCAGGATGGACAAAAGGTCAGTACGACGCAGCCACAATTTACCTAACAATAAACTGACAGTCAATATCCTTTGGGAACAATTGTTACACAGTTTGGTGCTTTGCCTACGCAACACCTCCCTCAGTTTTTCGGCTGAATGGTAAATCATCTACCCTGGATGGCAATGGCTTTAGAAAGTTCATGGGGCCCAAGATTTTCAATTTGCTCATCATTGCAGTCTACACCATCTCTTTGGTGTTGATTGCACCCTTTGCATTTTTAGCTATTAAAGAATTGAGGGAAATTGAACTTCACTGGACTAAATATACTCACATACATCATCACCTGATACACACGTTATTGCAACCAGGTGGATCTGACATCGCACAACTCACTCTAAGCCTTGAAAACTCTATATTCTCTCAGTTAAGAACACTAGTGAGCTTAGGAGAGAGCATCTTGAAGAGCGTCCGGATCGTTTGCGGCATTCTTTTCGGTCTCGATATGATATTCTTAGCTTGCTCTTGTCTATCCACTTGGCGGATCATGTCCGCCCTCTGGTCACAAGTTACTACCTTACGCGAATGTGCTTATCGTCGTCGGGAAGCTCGTACTGAGGGTAGCACTACTCACGAAATCGATATGTCGAACAGGCGCGCTTAACTATCAGCTTCACCGTGCCAGATCCAACGAGCGCTAAGAGTTTGATTCCGTGGCTACCTCCTCTTCAAAGGGGAGTAGAAGTCACAAGCGAGTTATGGAGCGCCCGCCTATTTCAGGATCGTCGCGAAGATTGGGAGAAATGTGATGAAGCTATCCTTAGTCGGAGATACAATCACCTGAGCCGCTATGCTATCAATGTCCTATGGCAAGCAAGCTTGATGGTGTTAACTGCTGCCTTGTATACAATCCTCAATTTGTTTGTTGGTCAGTACGCCTTTATTTTTGATCAAGGATTGACATCCAACAAGGCTGATCATCGTCTCATATCTTCGAGCTTCAGGTTTGAATGTTTTGGATATTCCCAAACGAAACAAACTTTGTGATCTTAACATGATAGTTATGTTGTGGGGAAATTTGATATGGAATTGCGGACTGGGAACGATTCTTGGGATTGTAAGCCGTCATTCCTTTAAGCCGCCGTGGTCTACTCTTGTCTTTCCTTTTTCAACTGATTATCATGACTACACCCTTGATAGAGCTCTTGTCTTGTGGCATTTTCATCGAAACCAGAGTCTCTGCCAGACACACAGAAGCAGTGACGAACAGTGGTAATATTACAAAGCTTATTCGACTTTTACTAGATTTCTTCAATAATCATCGCATTTTCGCATTTTCGAGATTAAGGAGCTCATTAAACCATTGAAGGTGATCACTAGCTATCATCATCAAATCCTGATTACGGCGTGCTCAGCGTCAAGGCCTCTGTTTCTTTCATTCCACATCCCTCTAATTCTAACTCCCTTCGCGTGGCTTTTCATCTTGTATCCTTACTTCGTCTTTAATTATGATTCACAAGCCAGCTATTGTGCTCTTTACCTCTGTCTAGGAAATTCAAGTAACACATAACATATATGAGGTTTGTGTCTGTTTCTTTGGTCAAACATCTTGTTTTCTTTGATCTTGCCACCATACCACAAGTACATCAAAGGGTTTTAAGTTTGATCAATTTTCCTGTGTTGTTTCAAATTCTGGCCAGGCTCTGCACAAATTTCCTTCTGTATAAAACTCACATACTCTCACTTGAAAGAAGGTGCGGAGTCTGTTAACGCATGAATGTGGAAGGAATGAAGCACCCCATTATGTAAACATTTTAAAATGTGCCCTGTAGCTTATCACTTCATGCGACTATCCAACATGTGTATTTCTAAAGATCGAACTATGAAATCCAACCCCAAGATCTTGGAGCTGAGAGCCAATACCTTGCTGGGCCTAGATGACTAACACACAAAGGCAACATGGGAAGTCGCGTGCCTGTGAATACGATGAACTAAAGTAGAATGCCACACAAATTGCATGAGGTCTTGCAGGTTTTTACAACATATCAAAATAGCAGACATGATGATCCAATGATTTTGAGCCAAGAACACCAATTCACTTCGATCTATATAGCCTCTCTACATAACCACTAGATATCTCAAAACAGCCACTTATTCACTTTCATCTTCATCTTCACTCACATCCAACCCCTTCTGTTTCATTAAAGCTTTGTCTAATTTTCGTTTATTGGTAACTTCTTCCAACAACACCAACAAATCTTCTTGCTCTTTTTCGCTCTCTTTCTGTGTAGCTATCATCTTCTCAGCCTCTTCCTTCAATGTCACGACTTGTTCAGTCAGCGATTTGATCTCCGTACTGAATGCCTGTCGCTGTTCACGTGTCACAGTAATGAGGGTGTGATTAAATTGTATCAGCACACAAACAGATTGAACTCGGACAGCAAGATCACATACATCATCTTCCCGTTCCAACGTCAGCTGCTCTATCTTTTGCTCCAGCGCTTGCAGGTCTTTAGCCTGATTGGCAATTTGGGCTTTTAAGCTAGCGATTAACTCGTTCTGTCGCGAGTTATCTTCAGTAGTGGGCCCTGTTAGAAAGTCAAAAAAATCTAAGTTCGATTCGGCAAATACAGAAAGAATTTAGGACTTACTACTAGAGGTCGAGGAAACTGGATCTGATAGAATTGAATGCTGAACCGAAACTGAAAAAGATTTGATGTCAGTCACTACATTACAACAAGGATGTGAATTGGAGCGGGCTCACCATAATTAGCTTTGAAAAACTCTACAAACGGCCAATCAAACCAGAGTCCAGCTGTTACAGAATAGTCATTATTATCTGCTGCAGGCGGTGTTTGCTCAGACAATTCCAAGACATCAGGTCCGATGTCGGTGAACCGCGGATCTTCACGTAGACGAAGAATTCGATTCACAAACTGATCTGGTCCAATACGTGACTGTAGAATGGGTTGCAAGGTAGCCCTAGACACAAACGGAGTAACCTTCAGCATACAAATGATGGGTCGATTCATCACAAGTCGATGACCAACCGGGGAATGGGTGAGTTGGGATCTCGATCGTTCTCATATACAATGCCCAAGACAAACGCGCATAGCCCCTGTACCAAAGGATCTACACCGGATGCTTGCCCGACAGGTTCGATCAACTAAGATAGTCCTAGCCATGGTCAGAACAGAGCCCGACAGTGGCGAGCGTGTGAAGTTTGGGACTTACCACCTGTAAGTTTGTGCCTTCGCTGAGCATCTCAGTCGTGGTCAAAGGACTGTCCCATAACCATGAAGCCAGAACTATCAGATAGCCGATCATGATACGTGTCCAATCTGATGACCGCTGCAGACCTTCGCCTGCGTTGTTATCGTGACCTTGGGCTCTTTGTGCCATCATCAGGTTACCCATGAGAAGCTGTACTAAACTAGTTTGATCTCCCTCTTCATCGCTCTCCGCAGGAAGCTGTTGTTCTGTGGTGTCATCACCTCCTATTTTGATCTGACGAGCAATCTCCTTGGCGTGTTCAGAACCGCGCAGCAGATATGTAAATATAAGACAGGCAAAGAATGAGGTATACGAGTCTATGATTGGAGAGGCTGGCAATGTGCGAAGGGCTTCTAAAAGAAGCGATCCAGGTGAGTGAGGCGGCCGGTCATTGTTCGTACCAGGTTCATTACTAGGAGGTAGGATCCTCATGGTAGATGCTATGCCTGTCTGAGCATCCGAGTTTCCAGAAAGATATGCATCGAGAACGTTCACGGCTGCGGCTCNTCGTACGCGAAGGATGTCGCGGTCCCCAGTAACATTGAGATTGCGTAAACCAGGAAGTCCATCGATTGATAATGACATCAGAGATAGGACCGCGGCTTGGGGCGCTTCACGATAGAGCTCAGCTGCACCTTGGTTGGGATTCTGTTCGGTAGATGATGGATTGAGACCATCGGTGTCAGTTGGCTGCGGAGACTGACTTACATCCGGAGGCAATGACACAGCGATCGGACTAATGACGAGCCGACCCATGAACTCTTGGTTAACGGAACTGCCCTTGGCAACGTTGGCAAGGACGTTCAATGCCTCCGCTTTTAATGATGGTGGGGAAGTGCTTGCCAATCCAATCTCGGCCAGACAGCGTGTAAAGGCACCGTTTAAAAGAGCTTTTTGATTTGCAGACTTGCCAGTCCCCGCTCCAGCAACGAGGGTACGAGCTAAGGAGATGACCAAGGCAGCATTTGTGACCTTTTGCGCAGTCCATGGCTGGGTTGCAAAAGCGTCCAAAGCCTCGTCTGATGGATCGTTCATCGGAGGAAAGAGTAACATTGGTGCTAGGTGCGGTATACAGGACGTCTCCCGGAAGTAGTTCTGTGGATATGAAGTGAGTCATGCGATCAGGATCATGGTGAGGTAAAATACTGATTGAACTTACTTGATTTGAGACGTTGTAACGTAGAAGCTGGCCAATGCATATCAAACAATCTTGTACGACAATCCCACCGCCACCGATTCCGCCTTCAAGAGAGATGATATTGAACAATCGATCGAATCCACCTTCGAAGGCAATGATTTTCTGAATATCGGCATTCTTCTCGGTAATACTGATAAGCAGGAGGAGAGCCTCGTTGCGAATGATTTCACGTGTGTCGTCCAAGATAGAAAGGATCATACCCAAACCCCCGGGTGCAGTGAGGAGGTATGATTGCAAAGTATGCGGCCGAGGTGCAGGAGCGGTGAGAAGGGTTCCGAGTAGTTGTAGAGAGAAGAATCGCACATAAAAGTGGGGAAGTGCTAGAAGCTTCAGGAGGGCATGTGCTGATTGGGGTGCCTATGACTCCAAGCAAATTGCAAATTGTGTGACCACAGATTAGTGCTCAAGTGCAACAGCATCCTCCTAAACAGATTGAACAACGTACCTTTAGAAATACGTCTACATTAGCTAAACCCGAACCCGTCTTGGACAATTTACCTATTTCATTTTCCTCGACTTCACAGAGTACATGAAGGGTTTCTAAGACTGATTTTGTCATATCGACGTCATCGGCTAAATCCTCACGACACAAGACTTCTAAAATTGCAGGTAACGCCAGACAACCAACTTCCTAGCAGTAAGGACAACGAGGTTAGACAATCGACATCTTTCGACGAAACCGATGTAGCACAACGGCTTACAGACTTCCAATCGCGGGCCATTCCTTTGATACCAAGCAAACTACTCCGCCTGTCTTCATGTTGCACAGAGTTTTGAAGCCGATCGACCAGTTTAGATAGAGTTTCATTGGCAGATTGCGGTTGACCTTGGGCACCCTGTAAGGCCGCATAACCTTGCAGGACCGTACCTTGAATAGATGAAAGAAAGGACATCGAGGTTGTTGTGCTGAGCGAGTTGGATGTGAAGCCGATACGAGACTGGTATGATGCGTCAGTCGTTGATGTACTAAATTCGCCAGTTGATTACGTCGGATAACTTGATAAGGCGTAGGATCGGGTTTGAAAATCAAGAGTCAACGG
>MWRL01010942.1:0-10561 GCA_002157085.1 Melampsora occidentalis | reverse complement strand
CCTCTCGCTTGTCATATAGAAAGATTCAATTGTTTGAACACCCAAGAACTACAGAAATCGTCAAGAGAGGTTTTAATTGTGTTGCTGCTGTTTTTTTTTACAACTGCATTTTTGTCGAAGTGTATGTCAGTACACAAGTATTCATATAAAAACTGGCTTCCGATTCTTTCAAAACAAAGTCTCACCTGATCTCAATTCGGTTCCATTTTTTCTTTTTTTTGTCTTTATCGTTTCATTTAGTCCCGTTTCGTTCGATGTTGTGTTTTCAACTGGAGGGGGGTCGTCCTGTTTTTGTGGGTTATTGATATGACGCAGACTCCGACGGCTTGACGTTGAATGAGGCTTTGAAGACATGAATGTGTGCAGTGGGAATGATTCTGATCAATTATAGACACCAAGATGCCACGTCTTGGTGATAAACGTTGTTGATTCAGTCGAATTATGATGGAGATAGAATGTAAAAGTGTAAAAATCTCAATAATTATTAAACACAGAAGCAGGAGATGTATTAATACATTTGGAGGATGGATGGATCTTACAATCTTGGTCGTATCCAAGGCCTCAACAATGACTTGTATTTTTGAGCATTGAACACCACCAGACCGATCCAAGCTATCGGCAAAGCAGAGCAAGTTGTCCAACAAGACAACTTAATGCCTTTCTTTTATGACTGTTCACGTGCGGATGCTCTACCTCCCAATTGACTCTTTCACAATAACATCGGTGATAGAGCTCACTATCACCAATTAGTGACTGGTTGGTAAAGGCCCTTTCATGTTAGTCATATTTCGTGTCCATGGCAAATATCTGAGAGCGCTGTGGAATCGGGACAAATCCAACCACTAGAAGAATGGTCTCATGTGTACAAGAAGACACAAGAGAAAATTCCACAGCCTTTCATAAGTCAAAGAACAAGATCGTAAGAATCCATTGTTCATACTTTGGTAACAGAGTATTGATCCAGTTTGATTGAAAAGGGCCGTCAAGATTCTATAGCAACATATACTCTCCATTACCCAATCGATCCGCTATTGATTTCGCTATACCCAACATTAACTTATCCTTTTCTTGTTTCAGAAGATCACTGTCTTGGTACGTGACTGCTGTCAGTTTTCCTCTTCTTTTATGCTCATCTTGCTTGTCCCTCACACACGCAGGCACCATGCTCCCACCTTTCCGCGCTTCCATATCCGAAGTGCTCATCCCTGAGATGATATCCTTGGCAGTTCATAATCAAGAACCGAGACCAACCTTAGCACAAGATAATCCGCGCGAGCGAGTCAGATCATTTGAAATGTGGATCAAACTATGCCACCATCACGGTTTTTATTGTACTGCATACGAACAACCTCTCGCTTGTCATATAGAAAGATTCAATTGTTTGAACACCCAAGAACTACAGAAATCGTCAAGAGAGGTTTTAATTGTGTTGCTGCTGTTTTTTTTTACAACTGCATTTTTGTCGAAGTGTATGTCAGTACACAAGTATTCATATAAAAACTGGCTTCCGATTCTTTCAAAACAAAGTCTCACCTGATCTCAATTCGGTTCCATTTTTTCTTTTTTTTGTCTTTATCGTTTCATTTAGTCCCGTTTCGTTCGATGTTGTGTTTTCAACTGGAGGGGGGTCGTCCTGTTTTTGTGGGTTATTGATATGACGCAGACTCCGACGGCTTGACGTTGAATGAGGCTTTGAAGACATGAATGTGTGCAGTGGGAATGATTCTGATCAATTATAGACACCAAGATGCCACGTCTTGGTGATAAACGTTGTTGATTCAGTCGAATTATGATGGAGATAGAATGTAAAAGTGTAAAAATCTCAATAATTATTAAACACAGAAGCAGGAGATGTATTAATACATTTGGAGGATGGATGGATCTTACAATCTTGGTCGTATCCAAGGCCTCAACAATGACTTGTATTTTTGAGCATTGAACACCACCAGACCGATCCAAGCTATCGGCAAAGCAGAGCAAGTTGTCCAACAAGACAACTTAATGCCTTTCTTTTATGACTGTTCACGTGCGGATGCTCTACCTCCCAATTGACTCTTTCACAATAACATCGGTGATAGAGCTCACTATCACCAATTAGTGACTGGTTGGTAAAGGCCCTTTCATGTTAGTCATATTTCGTGTCCATGGCAAATATCTGAGAGCGCTGTGGAATCGGGACAAATCCAACCACTAGAAGAATGGTCTCATGTGTACAAGAAGACACAAGAGAAAATTCCACAGCCTTTCATAAGTCAAAGAACAAGATCGTAAGAATCCATTGTTCATACTTTGGTAACAGAGTATTGATCCAGTTTGATTGAAAAGGGCCGTCAAGATTCTATAGCAACATATACTCTCCATTACCCAATCGATCCGCTATTGATTTCGCTATACCCAACATTAACTTATCCTTTTCTTGTTTCAGAAGATCACTGTCTTGGTACGTGACTGCTGTCAGTTTTCCTCTTCTTTTATGCTCATCTTGCTTGTCCCTCACACACGCAGGCACCATGCTCCCACCTTTCCGCGCTTCCATATCCGAAGTGCTCATCCCTGAGATGATATCCTTGGCAGTTCATAATCAAGAACCGAGACCAACCTTAGCACAAGATAATCCGCGCGAGCGAGTCAGATCATTTGAAATGTGGATCAAACTATGCCACCATCACGGTTTTTATTGTACTGCATACGAACAACCTCTCGCTTGTCATATAGAAAGATTCAATTGTTTGAACACCCAAGAACTACAGAAACTACACGACACAATCATTGCCGCAGAAGGAGAGATCCAGGACGGCTATAAAGAGCTCAGCGAGGCTCAAAATGTGTATCAACACGCGCGAATGCTATTACGATCGCCTGATCCGGATGTCATTGTCCACCGTAAGCTGTTGAAGAAACAGCTCAAGTATTCGCGGGAACAATACGTGGATTTGAAGTACGTGTCAAAGAAGTATAACAAGCATATTATTATTGGCAAGCTTTGGGCAATCTATTCTCGCGAGATGTGAGTATCACCAATCATAAAAAGATAACTTGTATACCATGATCTTGAGAAGTGCTGACTTATGTGATATCATTTGGCTTTATGAATGTGTCTTGTTATACGTCGTAGAAAACGCATCTGTGACTTTCAGGATATAGAAGCTAGGGAAACTAACTTCTGATCTACGACCACACCAACATTCTCATTCATGTATCAACCCTCTTTGCCCACCGGTGTCTTTGCTACAGAGTTTGCCAATTTATGACACGCTGATCAATAGAAAAAGAAAGTCTGAATTTTGAATGGAGCGAGAAGTTGCAAGAAAATAAACAGAAAGAACTTCGGAGATCTACGGTATCTCTGATCTCAGTTTGAGTGCATGGCCCTATGATTACTTTTATTTATGCATGTTGGTCCATTTAGGCAAGAACATAAGATTGAAAGGTTTATGATGACAGCCTTCTGATCGGTGCAATTTCCCGAATTTGATATAATACAATCCCATCTGATCAACCCATCTCATCCTGATCTCTCTCTTAAAAATTAATATTAGATTATCATCATCTTGAACCCATCAGATCAATTAGTAGTACATCAAGATGTCGTGCAATGAGTTTCACTCTTCCATTTTCCTACCTGATTTTATCCTTGAATATGTTGTTGGTGAAGATAACCCTAGAATTGATCCCGACCTTTTCATAACTAAAGCAACTCCCTCCCAGATTATGGAGGTTATCTCAGCATTTTATCCTCATCTTAAATTTACTGAGAATGCTTGCAACGATCACGAGCTCCTCTTGAAAATTTTCATCGAAATGATTGCCCCTTGTTTAGCTCAACTCGTCGCCTCGCTCAACCGTCAAAAAAACTACGTTCGAGCCTTATGCGGAAACCCTATCTACATACCTGCTGAATCTACCAGATGGATCAACTCTAGTGCGGATCTCGACACCAAACGCATTGGGGACTTCAATGCATATGGTCTCATGAACTTCAAGAACGGAAAATATCAACTTGCATCCGAACAATTAAACATGTACTTCCTCACCAATTATAAGTTTTTACAAAAAGAAGAAATCGATACACTCGCGACTATCGAAACGGAAGCTGCTGAGGCCCTCCACGAGACTCTACACCACCTTCAAGATTCTCATGCATCCATTGAAAGTATCCAATTTCGATTACGTCAGCCCAATCTTTCACGAACGGAACGTGAAGACCTTGAAGAAGAGTTGAAATGTACAAACGCTTCATTGAGATCTCGTCAGGAAATGTTTAATACGGGCCTCCGCGATGTTGGATTCATCACTGCGTTTCTCAAGCATCATAGGTTAGTCTTTCATTGAAAAAGTCGTATTCTTAATCCCAATGTACTCGAAATTGATCATATGAAACTCGATCTTTTAGGGACATCCTTGTCAAATATCAACTTTCTCCTGAAACCTAGTCATATCCAACACCATATATCAAGAGCCGCATGTCGATCATTACTTATACCTTCTCTTTAAGAGTTTATTTGCGCGCAAACATCAAATATCTGTTTGTAGGTTCCGAATTGAAGGGTTTGATAGTCATAAGTTGATTAAGTTGTTTCGCTTAAGTTGTTTCAGTGGGTTGTTCACTAGTTATATTGGGTAATTAAAAATTGTGCACTACATATAAATCATGGTTGATGAAATAAACCACCAGACATTAATTGGGAAGGGGGTTTCTCAGATATATATGTATTCTAGAAAGATTATCTCTTTCTCTTCACACATTTTGTTTGAACCTGTCCCTTGTTGAAAAGACATCACTTGCTCTCTGTTTTGTTTTTGCGTTCTCTTTCAATTCTGGTTTAACACTACTGTGATTGTTTTTTCTTTTCATTCTTGGACTCTTTCATGTTATTTGTGATGTTTGATCCTTCAAAGAGACATACAATTCACAACGTCAAAACACCTCATTTCTAAAAAGGTGCAAAAAATTTTGATACGAACTACATTCAATAAAAAAAGGTGATTTCAAACATAATATTCTACGTCAACCCAACCCAGAGTTTGTAGAATTTGACAGATTTGAGAAAGGGAGACTAATGATATAGATCATGATCTACTCGATTGTGAAGGTGAGATGGACAGTAAAGATGAGAACAAATTTTCTTCTCTCCTTGTGGCTTGTAAACAAACTCACATCATGTCACAAGGAGCTCGCTGCACTTCAACAGCTCTCACTTGATACATGGGCAAATCTCTCGAAGTTTTCTCATTCTCGCAAGGGTGAACACTCAAAAACAATTCCAATTCCAAAAATTTTGACTCATGAGATACAAGTTTAAGATTCTTAATCAAGATACACGATACACCATACCCTTCACAAACTACCTAAGCTAGACTCCACCTCATCCATGCTCCTTTCAGATCCTTGTTCATCAGAATTTTCTTCTAGTAAGCCTAGCAGTACTTTCCCATGTGCTTCAACATCGCCAGTTGCTTTGTTCAGCGCTGAGCGTAACTCTTCCGCGTTATCTTCAAGGGTTTTCATACGATTTTCAGTGACTTCTTTGAGGGATCTTGTGTGTTTTTGATTGTCTGCTTCCACCCAAGCGATGCGCTCTCGAACCGCTTGAATGTCCTCTTCTACAATTGCCACGCGCGCTTGAAGCTCCTCAAGCGAATCAATCTTTTTCTCCATAGAATCCATACGGTCTTCAAGCATAGACACTATAAAGAGAACTGATATCAGCTCAAAGAAAGATAAAAATACACTTCTATGAAAATACATCGACTCACATTGAAGAGATCTACGTCTCTCATCCTGGAATACATTGACACCTGAACGCTTTGCGTTATGGTCAGATGGATTTGATTCAGTCTCCTTGTTTGAAATCGATGAGCTAGAAATCGGAGTGATCTGAACACTCTGAGAATTCGGTAGAATCGGCAGAATGTCTTGACCTTCCACTGACCAGAGATGATATGTCAGACGGGTTAAGAATTTGCTGAAGAAAAGGAGGAAACGCACCAATGTTCTCGAGCTCAAACAAATCTAGATCCGAAAAGAATATGAGATCATTGGCGTAAGTTTCTAGACCTGCTTGTTCAGTCAGTGTGGTGTCCTCGGGAGTCAATGACACAAGCGGTTCTGGCGGTGATGATTGCTGGATGATGTGGTTAGCGGACTCCAAGGGCTTGATTGAAGGAACAATTGTCGGATTTGGCTTGCTTTGAGAGACAGAGTCTGATTTTTGACGGTTGTGGAATAACTTTTGGTCTTCTAACTTCACGATACCACTCGTAATAGCACGTTCAGAACAAATCGAATGAAAAGGCCGAACTTTTGCTTCCTTGGGCGCCTCCACCGACTGACAATCATCCTGGTCCTTAGTGCATATTCACATGGTTGGATAGATGGAGGGGATAGAAAGGTTGAAACTTGACAAACCACGTGAGAGCTGGATGCTTTTGGGCTGGGTAAGCCTTCGTATCGAACGGTCTGAAAACGAAAGAAGATTCGCACACTGATGAGTGTATATCTCATAATACAAACCTTGTATTTTGATAGCTCAATCTAGAAGAAACTTTTAACTGACCTTTTTTTTTGGCTTGCCATCGGAACTGATAGCACCTTGATCTAGGGCTTCAGGTAATTTGGAGCGAAGCGTACTTTTTGATAAGCAAGATTTACTCGATAGTACCCTCTTCTTCTGGGGCGGTTGGTTCCCAGGCGATGAACTTCGTTTCATTTTGAGGACACCTTCTGTTTCTCTCACTTTAGATTCTGCGAGGTGAAAGAGAGGAACAAGATAATTGAAATGACACTCTGAATGGACAGAAACAAAACCGTAGACTGACTAACCATTTCTTGAAGATGACGATTCCGGCGGATTTGGGTTTTTTGAAGCTATGGAGTGACAGTCCAGACTCAGGGGCTCTTCGCTGAATGGGTCAGGAAAAACTATATTGATAGAGAATGCATTTAAAAATGATCAAGATGATATATGCGAGCACATAGAGAAAAGTCGAGATGGCCTTGTGGATATATAAGTGCGAGAATAAGAGAAAAATGGAGATGTAAAAAACGAGGAGTATTGAAGTAAGAACTCACGTTCGGGTTGCGCCTCTCGCACCTTCTGAGCTACTTCATTCTTGTTTGCATTTTTCTTGATGAATGTCATAGGTCGATTAATGTGCATCCAGTCAAGCATGGCCTGCTTGCCAACTCCAGGGATGTTCGGGTCGAACCTATTTGAGATCATTGTGATTGATTTTAGATGATTGGAGGATTTGAGCATGAGCCAAACCTGATCTATTTGTACTGTTAAAATATGATCTAGCCGGAGTATCAGTCCGGCAAAAAATCCATGTCATCATACCTCATTAATCTCCGTATCCCAGAATATCCTACATTGTGTGTTGGGATGACTTGATCTCGAGGTTTTTGTTGATGACTCGCTTTTGAAGAGGAACCATGAACATTTGATATCTTCTGAGGAGTGTGTTGTTGAATGATAGGTGACATCAGAGTTTTTGAGAAGATTCGGTAAGGTACATGTGGATTAGGTTGCTTTTAAATAAGGAAGATTTGCGTATATTTGATTCGATGATTTGATACAGATTTTGAACAGCAAGACAGACTGAGTTCAGTTGGTCACATCAGCCATTCGAAGTATTTTTTTAATTTAAGTTTTTCAAGTGTCGGAATCAGATTCTACTGACAGATAAGCTCTGCAACAGAATGGGAGGATTTCAGAGGGTTGCTCATATGAATGCCTTAGTGGGGGGAGACTTTTACTCAAAAACAAAGTACAACAAGCTTATGAAACCAACGGTAAATGAGTGATTTGTTAAAACTGGGATTACGATTCTGAGGTTACATAGGACTAAAATTTTCCGTGCTCCTTCATTTTGACATATGTAGGATTTTCCTTTTCCGCGCGGAAAATATTATTTTTTTTGTAGTGTATTACACTATGTAACTACTCAGGGTGAAGACTTAATGAAATGTTCAAAGGTCCCGGCCTTGACTTTATTACTCAATGAGCTTTTCCAAGAAGCCATTTTTAGTACACAAGAACTGAGAACTTGGAGTAAACAGATTCACAATAGGAAAAGCCCGCTGACCCCTTGATGTCTTTTGATGGACACCACAAATTAGTTATTGACCACCTGCAGGTGGATTAAAACAACATGTTGAGTTGAAGGATGTGCGTGGTGTGTTGAGTTATTGAAGGATGAGATGAATGACAGCAGCATTTGATACCTTAAAATCACCAAAAGGAATAGCACATCTTGTATGTGGTTCCAGGAAGCACTATGCTGTGCAATCAGTTCTGCCAATATCACAACAAACAAAAGATTGTCCTTTATGAGAGAAACCAAGAGTAATATGGGGAAAGTCATTGTACAACAAACAAAAAGTGTTACTTTCACGTTTAGAACTGGTAGCTGTATTCATTATATGCAAGGAAGTGCTCTCAGCCCCAAATCATTACAGTATATGCCACTTTTTTTGCCATAAAAAGCTGATTGTAAAGAACAAAAAGTCAGTGAGCAATGAAAAATGATTGCTTATGAACATGGTAGGCCATTGATTGAAAATAAAGGCTAAAGAACAAAAATAGTGCTTACCAACAAGAACTAAGCTCACAGAGAACAGAGGCAACTGAATAGAACAAGTGGATCCATCAGAATTAGAAACGACCTGGAGGACCAAGAGAAAAAGCAAGATGTTGAGACCAGGAACTACTCATGCAAGTCGTTTGCACCTTTTTAGTTTTGAGATAGTCACAAGGAATCAAATTAAAGTGACATGGAAAGATGATGCTCATACTACTATGAGGGTTGAAGAAGGTCAAGTAATAGCAACAGGTCAAAAGGAAGATGGTGGAAGGAAAATAGATTGATCAATTAAGTTCTCAATTCAAGATTCTAGTTCCTTGGATTCATATATTGATGAATTTTTCAGTCAAATAAGATTGCCAAGTCCCTTCTTGATGTCAATATCTCTATGATTCATTATGGTAGTTGTTCAGTCTTGTGCCTCATGAAACAAAAAAAAAGATCTGAGTTGGGCTAGGCAAGAAAGTGTGGATCCAAATTTTAATCATCACAATGTTTCAGAAAATTAGAATCAAGGAAGAGGTTCCAAAATGCATCTCTTTCTAATGCCACTGCTTGAAATGTCCTGGTCTTGAGTTCAACTAACTCGACTTTAGAATGTATAGAAACAATCCTGTGTGAAATTTATGATTTTTATCTGAAATTTTGTCTCATTATAAATATAACATCCCTATGTGTCCCTTCTTTCAATCACCTTAGAATTTGGACACCTACACCCAATGAATTTAGGTACAGGTTCTGAGCTTCATTGATATAGATCTCTTCCTTTGAGACTAAGCCTCCCACTCACATTGAACTTGAAGGGTCACATGTGGTTATAAGAAAGGATTACTATATTCTCCTGCTGAGGAATTGCCTCACATTGATGTTTCACTTTACATTGAATTAAAGTATGTACAGAATTTGCAGAGCAACTTTCTGCATGATGAGTGTTAATCCCAGATCAAATTTGAAGGCAGTTTGCCAGCCTGGCACTGCAAAGATAATGTGTTTTTTTGAAGTGAAAAATTATTGCATTTGATGCACAGACTGATCAATAATGCAGAATCAATGCATTTTCAAACCTTTTGTAGATTAAATGTAACCAGTCTTCACCTTGGAAAAACACATCATCTTCACAGTGTAAGCTCTAGTGAATTATGTAAGTTTTTGTGAAACAAGACACTCTGGACCTCAATTATTTAAGAATTGAATGCATTAGCATAAATGGCTTTTACATGAAGGAGATTCCAAGTGAATCTGGAGTCCACACAACACACTCAAACAAAAGTGCACAAAGTGAAAAATATTGTGCAGTTTTTCATGATAGAGCCTGTGTTTTAGTATCAATCTGGGGACTTCAGCAGCCAAATTCAAGTGTTCCTCAAAGATATGGACATGAAGGGCCGCCACTGTCAATTGAACCATTGAGGTACCAGAGTTGAGATCTTGATGCTTCTCTTTTTCAAAATGTTCACAATCCTTCTCAACTTTTGGAATTGTGTACAACTGTTTAGTGCAATGGTTCAACATGAAATATCGGATATTTCAATTTCTGCTCCAAGGATCATAGAGAATATTTTGTCAAAATACAAAACTACAGTTTCAAACACATCAAACTAATTATTACATCAATAGCTCAAACTACATTAAATTACATAGTCAAAAACCTAACACATTCACACATCAAACTAAACCTAACTTTAATATCACTACTGTATCAGATTTAAACAGGCTGATCACTCCTCTGCAAACGCCTCTTTTTCCTCACCAGTTTACTGAGGAAAAAGTGGTGTGTAAGTGGATTCATCTTATTTATTATCAAATCTGAATGTATGGATATCAAAATACTTATCATGTCTTAATGTTGTATAGCTTGCTATTGTTCTCTTGTCTTGATTAGGTCTGTTCTCTCTTTGTCTTTGGTGTTCAGAGCCATAAGACTCACACCTGTTTGCTGGTGTTATAAGGTGTCGAGTTTGTTGAATTCTCTCAT
>KZ143873.1:0-32457 GCA_002157085.1 Melampsora occidentalis | reverse complement strand
CCTAACGTGCCACTACATAATTACTCTAAATGTACATAAAACATTTAGAGTAGATCTCACCAAATTATAAATGAATAACAAGCTGAGAATGGATCAGCCTTCCAAATCTCTTTTTCAGGAACAAAGTGCACAGCCTTTGAAAAATGGTCAACAACAACCATGATGCTGTCAAAACCTTTAGAAAGTGATAATTTCACAATAAAATCAACACCTATAGTGGACCATGGTTGTTCAGGAACGGGAAGTGAAAAAAGCTGGCCTTGTGGGGGTTTATGATCAACCTTCACTTGTTGACAACTTGTGCCACCCTTGATATATTCCAGTACATTGCCTCTTGCATTTGGCCAACCAAAGGAGTGTGTTGGCAAATCCAAAGTCTTCACCCCACCCCAGTGATCTTCAATTGCATACTTGTGAATCCGCTGCAAAATGTCATTTTGCAAGGTGGCCAGGACATAAACACAATCACTCCTCCACCACAGACCTCCTAGGAAATGTAGAAAGCGGGATGCACTCCAGCAATCAGTTCATTTGTCAGATGCAGGCCAGTAATCTCATTTCTGAGTTCCTGAGAAATAGGCATGTAAGAAGAGGAATCAAAACTACCCGGATTCACAATGGTTGATTCAATTAGGGAACGTGATGAAGCTGGGATTGAGTTGGAAAACTTGAAAGAGATCGCTTACCTGGCTCCCAAAGGAGGCAGGTTGATTTAGTAGTAGCTTATATCAAATCTGACCCAATTGGGTACGTTCAAAACACTGAAAATCACTCATTATACTTGCAGGTTGGAGCTGGACTCAGTCAAATCCACACCACTATATATATATCTGTGTTATGATTACTTCATTACAATTCAAAACAACAGATAGCAAAAAAGGTTTCAGAATAAAGAATTCAAACATCATGGGGGATACATTGCAAGCTCTTCCCTTCCCATTCGCATTATAACAGATTTTCATCTCCAAGGATATGAGCTTCATTAGCATCATATGGTAAACTGGGTTTTTGGAGGCCAAGGATGTCACACAATGGTGACCAATAGCTGAATAGAAATCCCTTGATAGGAGCTCCCCCTTGGTTATCTTTCTTTTGTGATAGGTCATCTTTGAACAAATAATCAACAGGTAATCTCATCATTAATGCTGATAAATATGCCATAGGGAAGGGTGAAATGCTAACTTGAGGTTTGAATTTGAAAGATCAGTGACAATTTGGCCAACACCTTTTGACACCACAAGCAAACCCTTGACTTTGCAGTCATCCAATCTCAAAGGGAAGAGTGCATGCATCATTTGATGCTTACACAGTGCCCGTGGAGAAGGCCCCCGACGTCGGGGNGGGGCCCAAAACTCTCGCGCAAAAGTGATGCAAAAACGGTACAAATTCTGTCCACAACAAATTAGGAGGCTGAGCCTGCCCAGCTTCACCAATGCCCAGCAGCCGCACTTGGGTGTTGACCTGAGGAACACTGAACAATCATTCCACTGCATCAACAGGGATGAGCCGGGATGAGCCGGGATGAGCGGTCCTGCCCTGATGGAACCCATGAGGGATCCGTCATGCTCAAGATCACCACCGGGCAAACACGCCTGCTCCCACAAATCCCGTGTGTAGGTTAGAGTTGCAGCTTGGGGATCCGGATCCTGCAGAGAGTATGCCATGAACTTGGACCAATACGTAAGACATCGGGATGATTATACAAACAATCGAAATAACCCTTTGTTAAGCAAGCGCACTGACCAACAAAATGAAAAGAAGACCACCAATGTGGGAAGCTTTTCTTAAACGACTGTAATATGTATGTTCTTTTCCAACTCTTTTTTATTTTCGAAAAAGTTTCTTCAAATCACGAATGTCTTCATTTGGAGATATCATCCAACAACTCAGCAATGATCAAGCCCAAGTCTCTCCATTAATCTTTGATTTAAAATTAATCCAATCGACCTCACCATATCATTTTGCCACCCAGCACACTCACAACACCCTCCAGATACACCCTTCAATCACGTGCAAATCTTAACCGTGTTTTTTTCACCCCACCGATCTAAACCCAACAACCATCAATCAACAATCTCAAGCCCATCTTGCGTATCTATCCAAGAGCTGCCTCGACCTACACGGACGTCACACTGATATTTTGATGATCTCCATTCACATCCCCTTGGTTCTCACCACTGCAAATGTCATGGACAATCTCCTGGAGGTATATCACAATCACATCGTTCAGATGCTAATTATGGATCCTTGCTACGCTTGATTGATGTGGATGCTTTACCTCCCCACTTGGACCATATAAAAATTTTCCCGACTGCGTTAGATTTCACGCATGACCTCACGGAGAAAGTACCATACATATGTTCTTCCAAGACTTGAAGTTTGTCCACAACCAATTTTCTATCATGCAATTAATCTAGACTGATTCATGTGATACAACATCAAAGAATGAGTCAACTAAAGACTCACGACTGAATCCCTTTGCACAATGTGCAGCTGGCAAAAAAGTAGATGAACAGGGGAAGATTCACATGGAACGAAACAGGTTGATTCTTCTCAAACCTATCTTATGTTTTCTGTTAAATATTCGGCCGTAACTTTTGGACCCACTAAAAAGCGTTTTGTTTTTACTCAATCACAAGAATCAACTTCAAACAAGTTCAAATTATCAGCACCATCAATCACAACAAAGTCCAAAGTATCATCACCATCAATCACAACGAAGTCCAAAGTATCATCACCATCAATCGCAACCTACATCATTGTAACTTCTTACATCTTCAAGTTTCTACCGTCCAGAACACCCACATCTAGCACATGATCAAGACCTCTGCGATCTTATATCATCAAATCCCAATCAAAATCTATCTTCGTCTTTTTCGATTTTTTCAAGCTTTGTGAGGGCTTCTTGTGGTGTGTTTTTTGCTCCACCTACCTTGGAGACCTTTGAAGAATTGTTGGCTTTAAGACCTCTTTCGGTCACTTTCTCTTTGTGTGAAAAATCTGACTCTTTGATTCTCGGCTTGGTTCTGCTAATTGTTGTCCCGCACAAATTTAAACAAATATCAAATGCCAAACGCTAGTGTATCTTTGGCTGTCCACTTTGATCTATGTAATTCCGACTAGGTGTACACTTTCAAGAGGATAATAACTTGTCTCAGTTGAGACTAACTTTTATTTTCTCTAGGTAGTCCCGACCATTACGTCCCACACTAGCAGGGTTCAGGTTTTGCTTAAAACCCCCGATTTCTACTAACCTTTGCTTATCAAGGATGGTAGAAATCGGGCGAGCTAAATCTATACACACAAGTGTGATACCGAGATATCGATGGTTTTCCGATATCTCGAAGTCATAAGGATTTTATTCTTAGCCGAATAGATTCGTTCCAGCAAAGACTAGCTGATGAATAAAATACGGTCAAAAAGTAACCAAAACTCACGCTGATATGTTAAAGGCAATATCAGAAGTGCATGAAGATTTTCCTTATAATACTTGTAGGGAATTAGCTCAAGGTTCTAAGAACGCACTAGAGGATGCCCAAAATATATGATTCATGTATTGAATCGAGAATTCTGGATCCGCTCACCTAGGTCGAATGGGGACTTGAAGTCTTTGATGGGTTCGTTTTGGTCCCGCACCTCCAATTCCAACATGTTTAATTCTTTCAAATGTCTGATGGAATAAAATTGAATGGGCGACGGCATTTGGAAGACCTATAATGGATTTCTCCGAGACGCTTGAATTCCAAAAGGATATGAACCACCCTTATTATTCTCATTATTCTTAATGAAGTTCTCATTGATTAGAAATCATACACCTGAGATCGCCACTACTGAAACAGCAGGAATGCATACTGGAGACAAGGAGTAATTAATCGAATTGAAATATGATGGAAATTGAAAGAACAAAGAAGAAAATAAGAGTAAAACAAAATGTGTAGATGTTACAAGCGCCCAAGACTAGCCAGACTAGCCTTTATCTGCGTCTCAATGAGGGGGTCAAGCTTTTTCGAAGCCTTGAGAGTAGTCAACCTTTTATCAATCTCGTCTGCATAATTATTTATGCGCTTTGTTTTGTAATCATCCCAAGCCTTATCACTCATTGCAGCTTGCTTCTTGCGCATACCACGAATCCGATCAACAATGGTTTTTGAGACTTGGATGGAAGACCCGAAATTGGTCAGGTTGGCTTTTTTTGGGGTGACTGGTTGACCAGAAGAGTTGAGGGTTTGGGAAGGGGAGCTGTGATGGTGCATCTTCGTATTCCACACAATCACCTTTGGGCAGTGGCTCAAGCGTATCTTTGTGTTGTAGTGGTCAAGATGAAAGTAAGCGCCCTTGATGTGGTATGGAGTAGATGTACTGGCCTCCTTGGGGTAAATGACTCTACCTGTGTCACGTTGCATGAGACAAAAGAGGCCAATAGCACATCCAGATGCGTCAGGGTCTTCATGTGAATCATTAGCAAATTCATCTCGAGTGATGACAAGGTTGGAGCCACAGCTGGATTGCTCAATGGTGTTGAAGAAGGATGAAGATGCCCAGGAGACACCGTACTCTTGCGCAAGCTCAAGGTTTGCTTTGAATTGAGAGAGTACGAGATATGCAAAGAGTTGTGAGATGAATATGTCAACCGAGGGCATAAGTTTCATGCGTTCGATGTCTTGCTTGATGAGCTGTGGTTTACTTCGAGTCTGCTCATTCAAAACATATGGACCTGGAGGATTCGAGGTTTAGTAAGATGTAGAAACAGTTCAAAATGTATCAACTCACCACCGGATTTCCCTTTGTCTGTACCACCACGGGAGCCAATAGGGTACATTTCGCCACTCGTTGCATCACCTAAGGCTTTATGGGCTTTGTTGATGTCACACTTCTTACGCGCAAGGCCGTGATGATACAGTATTTGGACTGCCCATTTGAATTGATCTCGGAGATGTTTGTTGCTGTTGTCGTCCTCATGAAGCGTATAGATGGACGCAATGAATTCACCGGTAAGGGAGTCAACAAGAATGACGTGCCCATATTCAATTTCACGCTCTAGAAGGTCACGACGATTGGGAAGACAACGGATGACTTTAACTGTGCTGGGCGCACCGTGCTGGTCTTGAACAACTGATCTTTGAATTTCAGCACGCAGTTGTTTCTTATTCAAGCGCTTTTCAGTTTGCTTTCGAGCTAACACAGCTTTCTGAGATGGGTTTTTGGTCATCTGTAGTAATAACGTGAATGATGTGAATGTAGATATTTGAGAATTTCGAAGAGGAGAAAATGTAACATATTCAGGCATCTATGATTGGCTTATCATGAAGAAGAGCATATTATTCCACAATGTGATGGCGACTTACATCTGATTTGAACAAAAATTGTTGGGATTCAAGATTGAAGGTACCAAAGGACAAAATTCAAATTTTCAAACTGTCTGATCGAGAAATATGAATAGTATCAAAAGATCAGCATCAGAATCAAGAGAAAAGATTTTTCAAAAGGCAATGGCACCTTACATGTGTTTGTAGCAAGAATTGTTGGAAAAAAAGAAGAAGCCCGGATCCCACAAAGAGCCAAAGCAACTGAGTTCAAAAAGGAACGTCGGCGTTCAGACTTTGATAGACTTGAGGATGTAGGCAAGAGCGCAATGAAGTTGTGTGGATTGTGTTGACGGTTCTGGATGGGGATGAAAGGGTTTGCGTTTATGAAGTAATATTGCAGGCGGATGGCGATGAGTGAGATATTTGAGAATTGTAAAGAGGAGAAAATATTAAATAACAGTATAATTGACTTATTGAGAAGAGCATGTTATTACAAAAGGTGATCACAACTTACATTCGTTGAAATTCAATGTTCAAGGTGCCAAAGGACAAAAATCAAATTTTCAAAAAGTCTGATTTTAATTTATGGATAGTACCAAATGATCAGCGTCAGAATCAAGAAAAACAATCATTCATAATGCAATTACAACTAACTTGTGTTTGTAACAAAAATTGTTGGAAAAAAGGAGGAGCCGGAACCCGCAAAGAGCCAAAACAATTGTGTTCAAAGAGGAACGTCGATGTCGAGACTTTGCTTTAGGATGTAGGCAAGAGCACGATGAGATTTTGTGGATTGTTTTGACAAGTTTTGGATGATGATGAAAAAGTTTGCGTTTGCGAAGTAAGATTGTGAGTGAGCGATGTTGAGTTGAAAGGGTATGTGAAATAAAGTCAAATGATGAAGTGATGGTAAATCTCTTATAGCATACAATGCTGGACTCTTTGTACAAAATTTTCTCCAGAATATATGGCTATTATAGCCATAGCCATTTCTACTCGCTAGGCAATATTATAATTGTATAGCCATTCCTAATCACTAGGCAATGTTACAATTATATAGCCATTTCTAATGGCTAGGCAACATCTTAGGATCAACTTGGTGATGCCTAACTCAGCGAAAGATATCAGGGTTTGCACCTGGAAACCATGATATTCAAAAGGACCAGATTGTTTCAACCAAAACCATTGGATCAACTTGGGATCAACTTGGCAATACCGGACCAGCCAATGATATCAGGATTCATATCGAAAAACCCTGATAGAGCCTGATATTCAAAACGACCAGCTTGTTTTAACCAAAGCCATTGGATCGACTTGGCAATACTTGACCAAGCCAATGAGATCAGGGCTCATATCAAAAAACCCTGATATTCAAAACAACCCGGTTGTTTCTTGAAACAAAAACCATTTGGAGTCGAGTGTACCTAAACACATCCAACCAGCCTTATCAGTCATCACATATCCTGACTATAATCTGGGTTGTTTTTCCTCGCTTTGCTTCAGGCTTTCATCCTGATCAGTTTATTTTGTTTACCTTTATGGCTTGCATAGACTTTTAAAAATGTCATCTCACATATCCTTCTTTTCCAATTTGAAAGATTTCCTTTAGTACTTCAGTACACTTAGGACATCCTTCTAAAAAGATCAGATTGAATACTTCAGAAGCTTTCCTTTAGTGCTTCAGTACACCTAGGACACCTCTCTGAGAATCTTGGTTCTAACTATCTCTGTTGTTGATTGCTTCGACAATTTCCTTTAGTACTTCAGTACGCCTAGGACATCTGTTGAATCAGTCTGAAATCATCCACTGCATCGTCTTGAAATCTTGTCTTTACTATTTGTAGTCCTGCCTTGCTTTCAAGCAACATCATACCAGACTCTTTCCAAACTCGTGTCTTGTTCCACATTGATCCCAGCGTCTGGTTAACCAAACACTTGATTTGAGAGTTTAAACTCATGGCAAATTATCCAGATCAATCTGTTGTAATGAACTCAAAAGCGGTCAACTTCAGTTTTAGGTAGTCAAAAATAAATTTTTATGTCTTTCACTAAGAAGAAGATATACTTCAATAATTTCATATTCAATTGTCAACTCCTGGGTCAAATTCCTTAAGAAAAGTTCAAATTCAATTTAATATAATAAAGTAATAAAAGATGAAAACAAGGAATTATTAAAATGCAAGAATATAATCATGCAACCAAAATACCAAGCAGAACGGTAATAAAAATGGACCGTAATTGGGTCTAGACACGTTTAGTGAATGTTATCATTGCTTGGTCAAGAAAGGATCTGGAGTTGGATTTTTGATTTTTTGTTATTTTCATATTTTTTCATTTTTTGATTTTGTGAGTAGCTTGGTGAGTCATTGTTGGGGACTGTGATGAAGGTTAAATATCATGATCCAGACGGATGGAAGCTTGACTGCATAAGCCAAGAGGTTGGCCGCTTTGTGCGACCTTGAAGTGAATGAGACGTATATAAGTTTTTTTTTTTGAATTGAAGTCACTTGATTTCAAAAGAAGTAAACGAGACATATAAAGACGCAAATAGAAAAAGCAAACAGTTTGACTTGGATACTTGCAACTCTGTTTATCCTGTGGTACAAATTGCCTGATCAAACGGAAAAGGAACAAATATCTTCTACCGCCTGGGGTCCCTTTCCTAGTAGTATCACCACAACATGTGAGAGAGATTACAAGAATTTGTTCAAGATTCATAGGCTCTCAGTTACCCACAGCTAGTTCAACTATAGATCATATCCACACTTACAAAGGCTTTATGAGTACAATGGGCAGTTGTCTTCCTTTATCATGGGCCTACCATGTCCGGAAGATTTCCTGCTCTACAGTATCTTTGCTAACTGCCCGTTCCTTCTTCAAACTCTTGGTCATACCGTCCATACCTTGGGGATCTTGTTACTCTCTTTCACACTGCACAAGGATGTCCCCGCAAGATACTACTTCCATCCAGCAATCCATGCTCACCAAATCACACAAGCTCTTAACGTTGAGATCATTGCAAAACACAATCAGCAAAATACCACAGCCTCTTGAAGACTCAGATTTAGATACTGGCAACAATGGTCAAGATGATTTATCAGCAGCAGCTTTTTCAAAACCGGGTACGGCCTTCTCAGACACTGTAATTTTATATTGTAGATCGCCAGAGTAGGATATTCAAAATGTTTGCCTTCATGACAGNGGCTGGATTTGTCCATGAGCCTTACCAACAGGGTCTTGAATACTTGAGGCAGAGACTCGACGAACTTTCGGATTTCATGCCTATGACTGCGGCCTTAAATTCAGCCTTCAAAAAAGTGACTATCGAAATATCAAGAGAGCTTTCTGGTAAGTATGATCATTCACTTCCGAATACCACATCATTCTTTTCATTGACATGTTCTCTCAAAGAAATAAGAGCTGGAACATTCAAGCATAATTTTGGCAATACAGTACACATCGCTCGGTTTCAGCCCCCAGACAGCACCACTTCATCTCCTAAATCCTTATGTTCTGGACACTCCTCTTCTCAGAAACGTAGATGTGATTACTCCGGACATGCAAACGGATGCTCTGCGGGTAGCCTCAAGAAGCAGAAGAAGAAAGTCGTAGGGGAAACACCGCTTTCTTTGATAAAACAACAATCTCAGTCAGCAATCAAAGACTTTAGCTCTACTGTTAGACCCAGTCTCCTAAGCTTTGGTCTTGAAAACAAGTCTCCAACAACTTTCATCCTTCCAATCACATCACTTCCTATCTCCACCTTCCCAAATCCACCGGTCACAAAAGAGGTATCTACAGCTGTATCTACATTCAATTTCAAAGACCAGTCATCTCGCACCCAAACCAATGCTTCCTCAATTAATTCGACAAAGGATAATATGTCAATGTCCAATTCACTCAGCGAGAAACATAGAGGTAGCAAGATTACAAATGAAGGGAATGAAATATGAGTTGAGATACACAATACGCAAGAATAGACATATGATTGAGGATGGAAGCAAGAACAGAGAATCCAGAGGGGAATAGTTTTACCACAACTAACTTGATAAAATAATGTTTTACTTGAGTCTCCATTCTTCATCTCACGTTTGATTTGATTTGATTTGATCTTCCAAATACAAAAACAAATTTTCAATGCCCATATGTTTGATTTGTTGCAATTTTCATGTAGGAAATGAAGCAAGTGGTTTTTTCAACTCTTTCAGCTTTTCAAACTATTTTCATTTCTTTTGCAATTCTCACTTAACCAATTTTACATGTCTAATCTACAACTATTTAAGTCCAAAAAATTAGGCAATCTATTAGGATGGAAATAAACCGTGAACAATTTGGACCACCGTTCGTGAGAGAAAAGATTATCAGACAATCCAATCTATTTGATTTGTTTACGAGTTGCATTGATCATGTGAAAGAAGATAGACTGGCTGCTTGTGGAATATCCTCATCCTCTACATTAGCTTGGATGGCGACCTATTTTGAAAAAAAGTATCTGATGATCCGTATTGGGAGGTCTGACTATAAGATATGACCACTCACGACCACATTTCAAAGCCAAGTGTAGTTCCGAATTGTTTTTAAAACCAAATAATCTATTACCACCAAAAGAAAGGAAAAAAGAAAATCTCTCACCGAGTTTGGTTCCTTAATAATGTAAAAGATAAGAGTCCTCTTTTGTTCCTTGCATCAACTCATTTCTATTTCAATAACAGAAAAGCACCAAGCATCACACCAACACCGCAAAACATTCCAATCACCACTCTGCCATTTCCAACGGTTTTGATTGCCACCCCATTTTAATGGAAGGACCAAGAGAATGATAACTGAAAAACAATCCAAGTTTTAGAATGTACAACAGATTTTTGGTAAATTGTTGAGAGCTATACGACAGTACTTACGTCCATTTTCCGAAAGTGATTCAAGAAGTTTTGCTGATAATGGTCGAGCAGGTGTATTAGGTATCACAAGAAAGATCAAAGAAACAGTGAAGTTTGGCTTTTGGACCAAACCACGATAGTTGATCAATTTTCCGTTGAGGTTGCTTGAGTGGATCACCATCACCTGCGAGATGAGGTAGGAGAAGATTTGCGTATATTCTACCTAAACTCTCTTCGCCCTATCATTGATAATAGATGAGAATCCCCAAAAAGTTAAGATGTGATGTACTCGATCAATAGCTCTGAGAACATCACAGAGTTGCTCATTATGTTTTGATCCTGAAATAGACAAAAACAGAGAAATGATAAGCATCTCTCCACAATCTGATAATACTCAGTGTGATTTTTTTCAATTAAAGACTTTTAAAAGTTAAATGAATTCTAGGTTTGAGATGTTGAGGATTGATTGACGAATAAAGACCTTTTGGAGACTCCCGATGAGACTCAATGGGTTGATCTGAATTTGCCTATGTTTGAGGAGATACAAAACAAGATGGTAAGAGATTTTGACGTGTGGAATTCGTATTGTTGTTGATTTTACCTCTTGAATAGGCGCGCTTATAAGGGTTGAGGGTCCTAGGAGATCACACGAAGAAAAGATCAGTTTTCATGATGATGGATCAAGATTGATGATTGATAACCGACTGTCAATGGAATGATAATGAATGCTTGAGAAGTCCTTAAATCAATCGACAATGAAACTGGTGCTACTTCAGGCTAAATGAATAATTCTTCGATGAACAGTGAAACTCATTTCCTGATCCACTGAATCCAAGCTTGAAGAAATGGAAACTAACACCAGATAATAAATCTCTTTGAACTTGCAAAGCAATCTGTGAATCATGATACCTGACATCTCTGTCCGAATGTACTTTTTATACTGATATGGGATCCTGGCTTTCAATTCATGAAAGTTGTAGTGTCGTTTGAGCTGAATCAAATCGTAATGTCAAACCAGAAGTTGAGTCAGTAGTTGAGATGACAACATGACTATTGAGTCAGAGTTCGTTCCCCTTAAACCAATTCATCCTCAATCTCAATATCATTTTCGGCCCTGTTTACATAAAGAAATATACAAAATATAACAAGTTTGATTATCAATCATTTCTTTGGATGTTCGTTGTTCGGCCTATGACCTCGAAGGCCATTCGATTTTGAACAACCACTGATGAGAGATGTTGTCATAGTTATTACACACCTATAGACAATGAAAAAACAAGGAGCAATTCATGAGAAATAGTGCATCCGAAAAGATTGACAAGCAATGACATCCACCTTTCTTCTTGACGTCCTAATTATGAAAGATGAATCAAAAGAGATAACAACAGACAACACGAGAGAGAAGAGAACGTACCACTTGGGGACAAGATCTAGACTTGCAGGACAGAGTTATTCCTTTGCCGAGTCTCGATCTACAAATAAGATACCCATGTAAAGTGTACATCTTGTTGTTGATGTTGAAGAGGAAAATGTGTCGCATGCTCTTCAGTAGAGGAGTAATAGAAATAACTGGAATAGATCAAGGAGGAAAGTCATCGAGATTGTGATCAGTATCAACGGTATTGTTTGAGAAGAAATAGAGAGCTCAAACTCTTACAAGGACAGAAACAATGATGGAAGCCACTTCTGAAGGTAAGAAGACTAATATCAAGATGAGGTAAATATGGGTTGAATGGTTGATGATGATGATGACTATAGGTGATGTTGGTGATGATAGTTTTGATGATCCCATTTCAATGAGATGATTGGATGATTATGAGAATGACAATGAGACTGAATTACACATCCAAAGCTTAAGATCGCTTTGAGATTGGTTTTACGATTTTGATTTAATTTTCAACTTGGAACCGATCTTTGAAGTCTTGTGTGCCTTCAACTGGTGAAAACGAGATGGGCATCCGGTAATTTGGTAACTATGTACAGGCGAATCGGGTATAGGTGTCCACCTGACTTAACGTGTAAGTCCCTTAAACTTAACAAAAGAGTAGTAGATTCGCCAGAAAAGACAGTTACGCGTGGTTTACATAGATTTTTACTGGTGCTGGACATATTAATAGTGTTTGATAGCCTAACGGCTACAAAAGCACTTAAAGCAATGCAAAAAAAAATTAAATACCTGTTTATAACTGCTGGGACATTGGTTGAACAACCGTTCCCGACTTTACCGTGTGGATAACGGATCACAGTCCGAAAATCTGTCAGTGTTCCATCTAATTATCCGTAGGTCAAAATTAAAACCCATGGGCACAAGGTTTTCAACAAAAAGGGAGTTTGTGGTGTAGTTCATAGGGAACTCAGGTGTTCAGACAGGAAGAGTGTTTGGTAGGAAACTCTGAGCATTCAGTTGGTAATACTGAGCGTTCAGGGCTGCTTGTCTCCCAGGCGGCCTGAGCCTTGACTGAGACCGATGAAGTTCAGCCTAGGTGATGTTCATGCAATCTATGCCCTTTGTGTACATTTGTAGACATTTGTGACACAAAAATCACACAAACGCCACAAACTTGCCAAGACTGTTGGGCCCCCGACGTCGGGGGCCTTCTCCACGGGCACTGTGTTATTCTCATACGGTTTCCTGAGGACAACATTGCCCAGGATCTGTATAATTCTTTTTCCTCTTTGTTTTTTTTCTTGACAGAAGAGCTTTGCATCAAAGCAACTGTCAATTCTTTGGACTAACATGGACAAGACCATTTGTAATATGAACCAGGTTAAAATTACTATTTGTTAGATTCATATCATGTGTCACAAAAAGAAAAATGAGGACGTACTTGCAATGAAAGGCACATAAGCCTTAGTTCAGGTGTGATGCCTGGAGTGCACTTGACTTATCTTTGAAAGCTGAGTATTAATCTCTGGCCTTCTCCATAGAACCAATGTTTATAGATTTGATTGGAAGTACTGTAGTCTGTCCACACTGAGCCCGCAAAAAGGTGTTATAATCATTCCACTCATTGTTTGAAGACCAACAGTGATTTGTCCCTCCCATGAATCAAGACTTTTGTCACCTACAAGATTGTCTTTCCTTGCAGCCTTGGTTGCAGCACATCTCAATCCATGTCAAACTTGCTTTTTCAGTGACAGAGTAGGTAGTACATGAGCCGGTGTCATTGGCTTTGGAAGAATTTGGTCCAGATCGTAGAATCTTTGTGATCAGATTGAGGGGCATGTTGATGGATGTTTATGGGATCCATCATTTCAAGTAGTACTGGTCCCACAATAGTACCTTCGATTGCTGTTCAGAAGAATACAGATTGGCTTCATGTCAGAAAAAAGTCAATTGGATTTGACCAACCTTTGAAGCTAATCAGTGAGCAATGTAACTGTCAAATTCAATCCTGGGCATTATACTAGAGGTTGTGGACAGGGGAGCTATTGACTTGTTTCAAGGATTACTAGTGACACAGAAGGAGACGGGGAAGTGGATCAGGAGCCAGGGTTGAACTTGATATCCATTGACAAGGGTTGCAAATATCACCCTTCATTTATAGCCAACACCACAATGACTACAGTTTTTTGGAACTGGAACACCAGTAGCTTCACTTTAATGTTGGTCAGCGCAATTACTACATAGCTCATTGACTTGATTTATGAAAATGCCACTGCAAGCAGAACAGGGACCCTTCTTGAGGATATGTTGATCAGACATGATTAAAGGTATTTGAGGGTATAAGTATGATTTTATACGTATTTGATGATGGAAATATGACTTTATGGATCTGAAGCAGGTAAGAAAGAACCATGGGAACACATTGTTGGATATATAGGTAGCGTTACAATGATTTACATGATGGTGCAATACATTGTTTGCTTCAAGATATATCTGTTAACATCTCTCTTTTCTGTTGTTCTATCAAGGTCAATAATTTATTTCAAATCATTGATCTATTATGGTAGGATATAATTAGTTGTTTATGTGCAACAGTTTTGTAGAGTGAAACCACCAAGTGGTCTCATGGGATTTTATTCTTCTTTGTTTGGCATAATTTTAAAAGATTCTATCCACTGAATCCAGTCAAAGTTATCAATCAGTCAGAAGTCCAGATTTGAATGATGAAATAGTGTCTACTAATTGAATAACCTTGAAATAATGCATGTTATGCCTGAGTGGTGCTCCAATTTATGAAATTGGCAAAGAATGTGTTGATAAGCCAAAGTCATAGGCTCAAGTTTGAGATGAACCTTGAGGAGCTCTATGTGAAGGCATGCTAGTGATGAGATGTGGGAATGATTGCAAGGAATTCAGTATCAAGACTTAAACTCAAGCTTGGAATCAAGGGGGTGTAAGAAGTGAATGTTTGAATTGTTCAGGTATTGTAGAACAATTGTTGTGGAAAATGTAGTTTGCTGTGTTGTGTTTTTTTCAAGGTTTGTGTGTGTGATGTGTGTGTCAGGCCCCCACTCAGTGCTTCTGTAAAAAGAATCCGACAGACTGGCATATCCATCAAGCCATGGCAATTCAGCCTTCACATTGACTTGGGTAACCCACACTCATCACCTGTGTCCACAAAACAGTTTTGCAGGCAACTTTTCTTTGAGGGGTCCTTGCTAATGTCCTGGTAAGGACGGGCATGGAGAATAACTTGCTGTTGAGTCATCTAGAGGAGCTGGAGATGAGCTGTCAAGCATGCCAATTACTGCATGGCTTTCAAGTCAAGAATTTGACGCAGGTCATTCTGAGGCCACTCCTTTGGCTGCACTTGGTGAAACTTTAAGGTGAGTTTTCTCTTCCGTTATTGGCCATTTGCCACATTTTTTGAAGCTCACATTGTGGACACGTCTAGGGTGTCCATCTCTTCATAGTATTGGAGAAGTTTTGGACATCCCCATATGCTAATGAATTATGGGCAATTACAGGAAGGTTTCACAAAGATATGTTAGTCAGAAATCCAAAGTCACCTTTGAGTATAGTGATTTACTCTCCCAGGCCATCCAAGCTTGGTCCCACTGGACACTCAATCTGCACAAAGGCGAAGTGTTCTTGAGTGAAAGCTCTTCTGAAGGACATGTGCTGTCTAACTTCCCAGATGGTGGGTGGCAATGCCTCATTCACCTTGTATCAATGTTGTTTCCTCACTCCCTTTCTGCACGTTTTGTTTTCAGGGCTCTGTGGTCAGCTGAGAATTCAAGGGAACAAGGAGTTTGGGAGTTTGTGATAAGTGCTTGCCACAATGTCACGCCAGACAAAAAAGATGAATACAGACCCAGGCGGACAGCAACAGGGTTGCGCAGTTTGGAGAAAAGCCCTATGGAAATGCAGATGTGGTGTACATTCCTGATGGTGATGGATGAGATCGCGGCAATGTCTGTTCCACACAAAACACCAGTTCAGTTAGAGGTTGAATCACCAAAAGTCAAAGGTTGCAATGTTGTTTTATTGCTTTGCCATCTGTATTATAGATCACCCGCAGATTATTGGTCATTGTGTTTGGATGAGACATCTGTTCCTGACCCGTTGTTACCTCTTTAAAACCCGGTTGGAAATGCAGACTTTGTTGCAGAGACTACAAGAGAGATTTCCAATGCAGTCTTTGCTGTCAAATAATGTTGAACTACTAATCAAAGAGCTTTTGGCGCACTGCCATTCAACAATGAATAACCAACCACAAGTATTACTTCATTTTATTGGCACACTACCATTTAGCAATTCCCAGGTGACCACAGGTGTATATTTATGTTATTTGCACACCGCCATTTAACAAAGATGCAATAAGGGGTATTGATTTTTGCCACTGTCTTGTACCAAAGCAGGCCCCTGTTTAGATTCTAGAGTGGTTGAAAGCAAAAGCAATTTGAGAGCTTTTGTGGGGGTGATTTTAATGCTTTTGACTTGAAAGCATCAAGTGCTTATGATTCTTTGAGATGATAGCATCAAGTGCATATCATGCGTTTGAGAAAATTCATTTGTGTTCATTCCTTTTTTGCAGGTTTTGATTTTCATGATGGAAGAATTATGAGTTGCTTTTTCTTGGTTTGGAGAAGTTGAGAACACTTTGACATATGTATACATTTTCTGTATTGATGTTTTCACATCAATAATAACAAATTTGATAATTGCTGCAAGTGAGTGGCTTTGCTCATTTGATTTCCGTATATGATGGATACAATAGGGCTGTGAATATGTTCAAGGGAAGTGTGATCTTGAATACTGAGATTGTCAGACTATGAACTCAAATGACTATGAACAAAATGCCATTGGGTTACCTGGCAAAAACAGTTGCATAGACCCTGCTTGGCAAACAACCAAGTTATTCCCGGATTGAATGCTCATTCCAACACAAAAATGAACATGAATCAATAAATGAATGAATGAATTGATGTCAAGATTTGTACTTTCAATAGGTTTCCAATCCTTTTGCAATGATCTTTAGGTATCTGATTCTTTGACGGACCCCATGACATAGACCAAGATCAAAACACACAAACATTTCTTGTTCTTTACACATGTCAACGTTCGCGTTGAGACTGAGACACTTTTTTGAAGAGAACCACAACAGGTACATGTTCCATAGTGCATGAACATCTACAACCGCATACAGGGCAGGGTGTAGACGGCGCAGTTGCTACAATATCTGCATGGCAGCCCAACAGGGTGATGAAGTTTGTCAGTCTTAATTTGCAGTTGATGGCCAACATGATCATTATGGGCAATTCATATGATGATGATGCTGCATGGCCAGCCTGGGTAAGCAAGCATTTCTCATACTTACTAGGAGGTGATGCAGTGCTGTCCAACCTGTCCAGTGCCGTGAGAAGCGACATCTATCCATGTAGTCAAACAATAAATACACCAAGGAGGAGAGTGCACATATCCCTGGGGCACACTTAAAGACCAAAGTGTACAAAGCTGCCCAATGCTCCTGCACAGGATGTGATCAGGCAGATCAAGGTGTGTACAGAAGACATTTGATGAACTTACACTAATTCTGCATTTGGTCACTAGGACTGCCAATCCCGTTCAGACAATTTGGGCTTCCATTTGGGTGATATTACATGTATTTGGAATATTAAGGATGCTACTAGTGCTGTAAATGGAACAGAACCTGATTCTGCCATACCACACTCATCACAAACCCTCTTTTCTTTGAAGACCTAAGGCCAGAGTGTTTTAATTTCTACCTGCTGATAATTCTATGGAACACTAACGGGTTTTTGGACTGCAATCCGTTATCCGTGTGTTAAGGTTGGCAACAAATGTTCAACCAATGTTGCAGCAGGAATGAACAAATATTCCAAACCACTTGCAAGATACCATCAACAGCCCACCTGATTGGCCTGTGGTTGACAAATTACTGGATGTCCACCTTGTTTCCACCAGTCAAAAGCTCACCATCACTATCAACCATCATAGATTACTACGCTCTGATCTGTTGTCTGACCTTCAGATGTGGCATCTTCCATACAGGGATCCTAGCTTTCTGTTCCTTCCCAAACAATACTGTTGATACTGACAAAGATCACAATGAATTTCTGCCTTGATCTATTTCTGTTATCTTCATTACTCTCCTACTGAAGCCTGTGCTATGAGTCTCTCTTCTCAATATCAACAACAAGATGTAGACTTTCTTATGGTCATTTCATCTGTAGATCAACACTTGGTAAAAGAATAACTCTGCCGTGCAAGTCTGTATCTTGTCCTCCAAGTGGGATGTTATCTTTTCTCCTATCACCACGACAGTTTTCATGTAGCACGTCGACGTGCACACACGAAGAGTTCAAGAACTGTTTTGAAACACTTTCCCTGAAATTTTGACCGGTAGACTATAGTACAGCCCCCTTCTCTGATAGATGATCGGAAGTCTTAGGTATCTCGATTTCTAGAAAATTTTCACGAGAAGGGGTCTTGATGGCCCTTTCAATTGTTTATTTCGGTTATACAAACCAATGTATTGTTTGTCCTAGCAAAAAACCCTCAGTGAGGATCTTGATTTGAGACTGAAGTCTAACCGTTCTGCTGTTTCTGAGTGTGCTACGCCAATAAGAGAGTGAGCGAGTTTATCCACCCAGTTCACTATCGAATATTGTCAAAGTAAATAGATCGTTCGACTGGAAGAGATCCCGAAGCTCAAGGATCTGTTCCCTTGCAAGCGATTCTGTCTGATACACACGGACTTCATCAATGTGTTTGTTCATCAGCTCTCCCAATCTACCTCGAAATAGGTTATGGTCCTGACAAGTTTTTCTTTTTTTGCAAATCAAGCATCCCATCACTGGAAAAAAGGGACTGCCGTTAGGTCCCTCAAAGCGTTAAACGCTTCGGTTCATGACTCACTTCCGAAATCAGGTGAAGCGATATGCCAATCAATAGCCACATTCACAAGAGAGCTGCTTGGATACAACAAATCAACTAAGGCTTATCCCCCTGAGCCTACTCCTGACGAACGATGTCGCCTTCGCCCTCTCAGTCAAGATGAAATAATGTCCGATCGGCTGGTTTTTTTGTCACCTCAAACTTCCAACGACGTTGGGCAAATCAAGTCAAAGTTCCATCAATTTAGAGCTCTATGCCTCGCTGACTTGGAGAAGCACGGTATCACTCGAATCACCTTTGATTGGCGCTCACCTGATAGAGACCCTTGGAATCGCACGATGGCAATCTTTATTGTCAAACATTGGCGATATGCCAAGACACAAGGTGCTTTCTCCAAGCAAGCAGTGTGTAACATCGAAAACACCGAAGAATTGTGTATTGGCATACTCCTTCGGTGGATGCGAGNGAGCCGAAGAGATCCAACAAGGTCGTCGATCTCCAGAAAAAGAGCTTCAAAAAGAGACACGACGTAAGAAGCGGATGGTCAGTTTCTTGTTCAAATCATTACTCCACAAAGCTGTTGCTGACATGGTATAATTTAATCTAGCTCTTTCAATACCGACTCGACTCACTCTCTCGTCTTGTATTGGCAGAGAACCTCACGCCCGAGGCATTGGAACTTTTGCCTCACAACGACTGCTGTTCTGACACAGAGTGGGAGCCCGATCAGACACATTATGCTTCAGTCGGTCTCATTTGGCGCAGTCAACAGTACACTTCGTTACTGCATCAAATCGATAAACTTTCTATGAAATACTGTTCATCAAGGAAAGGTCCACAGATCGCTTCCCAACGATTTGACCAACGTCGCACGGAGGCCAACGGGACAAACCCACAAGCTTCAGTCTGCGAAGGTCTCCCTGAGAACTGTTATGACCCAATATTCTTATCATCTTTGACATCCGAGGAAAAGAGCTCCCTTCACATAAAGCCTGTTTCAATTTTTCTAAATACTTTACCTGACTCTATACGTAAATGTATGGTTTAGTTTTCTCTCACTTTTATCGCGGTGATCAAAACAATACTCATATCCTACCAATCGTGTATATTGCTCAGACAACAACAAAATTTTACAACTTTCATCGTGGTGATCAAAGTAATGGTAATATCCTGATAATCATGTATATAGCTCAGACAACAATAAAATTTGACGGATATCAGGTCTTTACATGTATATATATAAATCGTAATCAAACATCACTAGCTGATGTGTATATAGAGGTTTGAAGCTGAATTTAAGATGTCGACATAAATGAAATCATATCTTAACTCGAAGACATGTCGGCAATTCCCTGAATACAAATGTGTGTTAGCGTGAGGATCACAAGGCTGCACATCATAGTGAAGCTTCTTACCATACTGCGAAGGCTGACCAGTGATACAGTAGGTCTCTCGATTCCAAATGTTCCTGCAGGATTATGAAGCGCTGCACAATGCCCAAACAAATCACGGGTACCAATCGTTTTCAAAAAAGCGTCTTTATACACAACTTTGGCATTCAGATGTGGTAGCAAAGCATACGGACTTTGTAGCTTGTCTGTTTGATCAAGTTCATGGAAGACATGTAGGACGAAGATTGGGGTGGTATAGCCATGAGGGAGTACGATATGGTGAATGACACCCGATTTTAATTGGCCTTGACTCCAAAAGTCTACATAACTATTGCCACGATGTTCAGCAAATGTGCTGAAGAACTTTCCCGCGTGTTGCCAGCTATAGTGTCTCTGGAGTTGGATCGAGCCCTCGCATCCCATTTCTTGTAAGAATTGTTGGATAGAGGCATTGACGTCAAGTTCCGGTGAAAAAGTTTTCCATTTGGGTGTAGATCTTTCTAGTAGGATGTCAACACCAATTTTTTCGGCATAATCTTTCGGTGCTTCTCTCAAGAAGTTGAGAAAGAAAGATCGTTGGGTGTGCTTTTGGATCATGGTATGTGCAACAACACCTGAATAAGGAGCAGAAAACAAAGTTAGACCAAATGCTGCATGAAAAGAAAAAGAAAACCTAATATTACTTACTACGATCTTTACTTTTTGATGCGGCAACCAATGTCCCAATGACTCGTTCCCCAGTCCAAGCTGCAGTATACGAAGGCGGTCCTAGAAGTTCGCATTGAGCGGCAATATGCTGGGCAAAATGCAAATTTGGCTTTAATCGTATTCCAGGCCATGCTTGTAAGAGGTGAGCTCGATATTGAACCAAGAGAGTGGAAAGAGATTTGAGTTGCTGAGACGTCATCGTACGCGAGACACATATGTTGACAATCTGAATCGCAAGTGTGATGGCCACGTGAATTTTTTCTGAATCGGAATGGCGTTCAGATTGATGGTGATAAGGAACCAGCGCAAGTACAACATATACCGTGTATAGGATTAGCCACTCTGCGGCTTTTGGAGTGCCGGAGAGCGGCATACCAATCTTAGTGGGGACCCGGGTGAGCCAGGAAGGAATGAGGGTGTGTCCAATACATTTCTGGACTAAATCGAGCTCGTGAGGAGTGATTGTCGGACCTGGAGGTGATGTGGCAGTTCCATCTGAAGGCGTATCACTAGAAGGGCTCTTGCCACTTTCTTCGTAAGACATATCAGTGACGGTGCTAGACTTTGCAGCTCGATTAAATTGAATTCGAACACTTGAATGATCTGAGACAGAGGGTGGTGCTGTGAGTCTGGATGATTGAGGATCATCCATCTCCACATCATCAGTATTGATGTGAGGGTTGTTTTCGGCAGGATAGACACCATTGAGGGTATCGGTGTCCTGTTGCTTCTTCAGCGTCTTGCCTGCGGAGTCAATTTTTAAATATGTGATTGAAAGATCACCAAAGAGACCGATGATTAGGCAATGCATGATATCCACGGTAGCATATTCGATTGGCTTCCAATAGGGTAGCTGATAGAATGCAGAATCTCGTGCCCCGTTCTGTTTCATCAGGTCGTTCTTATCCTTTAGCGTAAGTTGATCTTCCCATTTCTTGACTTGTCGTCGATGAGTGAGATTTGTTCTAAGTGGGAATTTCTTGAAGTCAGAAACATCTATGTCGTCTAAGGTGATATAGCACTTGGAACAGAAGTTGGTAGAGTTGTGGGAAGAGAATCCAGAGATCTTTTTCATGGCTGGCACGTCACCAATCAGTGGCCATAATGCCGCATGGATCACTCTTCCTTCGGGATGAAGTGCTGTCTTACTAAATCGGGCTCCATTCCACATGTCATGAAGCTCGCTAATGAGGGGAGCCAATAGAAGGTTCATTTGGCCGCTAGTGGGCTCTCTTCGACTCGGGGTTATTCCGTGAAGGAAAATGTTCTCGGCTCGGTAGCGCATGTGAGGTGGGAGATTGAAACATATCAGAAGCATGATGCCGGATGAGTGTTGCCGCCCGCGTTTGGTACCATACGGGTCAAACCAATCGCAGTAAAACCCAAAGACCAAATTTCCTGAAGAGCGTGTATAGATCTGACCGTTGTACTTGAACGTCTTCCAAAGACGGCCGTCCCAGATGTCTTGAAAAGTACCCTCGGGAGGGGGTGGGCGGGTTAAAGAGCTGTCGAGATTTGTTTCGAAAGATGTCGAGTGGAGCATTTTAGCCAACCAGTGTACTAATTTCTGGTGGAAAAAAATCTGAATAGGTCGGATTTTCTTTGTTTTTGTGCTAGGTGGTCTGTATAACAATGAATTGCACTTGAATGCACGCAGAGCCGGCTTCTTTGACGAGAAGCGGAAGTGATGACACTGATGTTGATCAGGATTTGTTTGTGGTGGTCCATGAAGCGCGAAACAGACTTGACAAGAGACAGTCTCGATAATTGGGATTTCTAGCTGAAAGCACTTGAGCAGTTTGGCGACTGTGACAGGGATTTCTTCCCAAATGGGGACTTTTGAATTTCCAGTTGCTGTAAGTATTGTGCTGAGTTTTCGGCGCTCCATTTTGAGTGCTGTTTGACAGCCTTTCACAGGACGGTTCTTCAAGACATAATCGTTCAGGACATGCACCATGGATTGCACACAAGACAGATGCTGAAGTAAGGTTCGAGGTGTATAGAAAGGAGTCGTATCAATCTCTTGTGTATACACTGCGCTGGCGGTGAGTTTTGGCATTTTGTGACGAGGTCGCTGAAGGGCCATATCCGATGTAGAAGGTCCCTCAAAAGCATCGGAAGTAGATCTCGAGCGTTTGGTTCCGCGAGTGTTATTCGAACTCCCAAGGATGGGGAGGCAAAGGGTCTGTGAAGTTGATGAGATCATTGGCACCTGAGGTGCTACAGGTGGGTTCTGAGTAATCGCCTGGCTTGCTACTTGAGATATATTTGCAAGTGACGCAGCTTTAGACAATTTCTCGTGCCGGGGAAAATTTGTCCGATGGAAAAGGCGCCCAGAATGAGTCTCGCCATCTCTTTCAAACTGCCGAGAGGAACAGCCGAGAGGAACACATGCACAGAGAAAGTGATCTGGCCCATAACGTGCCATGTTCAAGTGATAAAAACGATATAAATATGTTGGATTTGAAAAGATTGAGGTGAGGACGTGCAAGATGTGAGGTACAAACTGAGATCAAAACTCAAAAATACACATGTGAGAAAATATCAAGCGGGCCCCGAAGTGAAGCGAGGGAAAAAAGGGTACACAACAGTGTTTGGCCAAGTACCTTGTTAATTAAACTGCCGTATGACATGCCCCATCTTCAAAAGAATTATGTCTTAATTACCCTGGTGGGTCCGTTATCGACCACAATAATGCCATCAGACCGTGTCAATCTGGTGATGATATCCAAATGACTCAATCATCAAACATCCCGATTCTCTGAACTGTTTCATGCCCTTTCATCATATCCCGACATGTGATCGGGATGAGATTCTACATTGCTTGATCCCTAAGAAAGCATGTTTATCTCGGTGATAATGTGAATCTACGTGGACGTTATGCAGATTCACATCAAGATGTATTGCGATGTTAATCTGGCCGAAAACAATTCCAAGGAGGCCGGCGCAGAACTCAAAAAGCACAACTCATAGTGTTCCCCACCCAGGGTTTAATGCGGGAAGCTGTCTTACTTGGGAACGTGGGATTGAATGAAGAGAGTAAGATATGTGATAACCTAAGATATCACGGGTCTTACGCGTCATGTGGCAAGTGTTTGGCCAAGCTTCATAAATATCCATATACCTCAAACCAAAATTTTGTTAAGATCACTTCAACTATCCACTAGTCATAAAATCATCGCACTTCAAGGTTCCACTATTCACAATTTTATCGCAGCTTTCTCCAAAGAGAGTCTATCCAACATGTCTGTAATCCACGATATGCTTAATCCTACGCCAGAGGATATTGTATGGTACAACAACCTCTCACCACGCGCACAATCGGAAGTCATTCCAGTAGCGATAGCTAATCAAGAACATCCCAGTGTTCTTGCCCGGAAGGAACAATGCTATTACTGCGGCCGATTCGGTCATCGGCAAGGCGAATGCTCAGACAAACGTACATTCAAAAGACAGTTGGGGCTCAACTATCCCCATTGGTGTCGAGTTGAAAATGGAAAGCTTTACAGCGTGGACGTTTTGACTTCCCTCGAACCCCTCTTCGTACCTGTCGTGGCGCCAGTGATGGAGGCGGCTTTACCTATGGAGCCGCCTCCTCCCTCCCCCCCTGTCGAGTTGTCGCAAGAAGAACTGGCCATGCTTGAGGCAATCGAAATGGCCCAAGGTAAATCAATTGATTTTTCTCATCAAATCTGTCAAAATACCTCAGCTGACTTCCTTGAATTGACACATTCATGTCATAGGCATTCACCATTTGAACGAAGCCAATCCAAGTGCACCCGGTGAAACCGATGTATCGATGACCGGAACAATGCTCTTGGACAGCGTTGGTGTGGCTGAAGGTAACCCCTTAATATAAATTCAAAGAACTGACAAATGCTGACCTAGTACATCGTAATCCGGTGTGCATAGGTATTCAATCAATGACCGAGGGCCATGAGGTCGTGCAATCACCCCCTACCGTCGCCGAGGCCGAACCTATGGTGTTAGAAATGTTCAATATGCCTGAAGGTAACCCGCCTTGATATTCCACTTGCTGCCAGATTTTTCTTCTGACCTGTCCTTCATACCTTTGTTTTATCAGGCAGTTACCAATCTAATGAGGGTCATCATAGCGAATCAGCTCATCCGAATATCTCGGTAGAGCATCCAATGTTCGGGGAAAGCTCTGAGGCATCTTTAAGCGATGTGATTGCATCCTCAGCTCCTATTTATGGTAGCCCTTATTCTTAGGATTAGAACAGTCGCCTTGCGCGATGAGGGTGTAGGAGTGACATGTAATTTGTTGGTTCCTCATTTCTTGTGTCTTATGATTCATTTAACACCCGCTGATCACCAGACTTCTCTTCTTTTGCAGTAGGAGGCCGCCGTGCTAGTGTGTCCTTTGTGAATGTTTCGATATTGAGAAGCCTCTTAGTCGTGTGAAGAGTCAAATTCATGTTTAATCTCACCCGCAACATAAGTATTGTACTATCTGCTTGTAAGGCTTTAGTGCCAGTGATCACATCTCACATGATGAGGAGGCACCTATGTATTCCACTTGTTCGAGATGAGATGAAACATAAATCTTTGTATTCACTGTAAAAAAACTTAAGGAAACTGAAAGCAATCTTGAATACACCAATTTGTTCAAAAGGAACTATATACAGTAGAAAAATTAAGAGTCATGAAACAAAATTTCTCAAAAAGAAAGAAGACGACGAGACATGAGCGTAAAATATACACAAGAAATTTTTGGGAATAGCCGTATGTGAGTTTATATACACTATAAATGAGAAGAATTTTTTTGGAAAAAGGGAATCTAACAAGGCACAAGCGATAATGATTGATCAATTATGATGAGTCTTGATTATGTTCTTGTTCATCAAAACATACACTCCAACTTTGACAATAGTACTGATAGTTGATTCGACTGTTCAGAAAGTAGCCCATGTCGCCAGCCTTCAAACTCAGGTTAACTTGATCTTTAATTCACGTAGCCATGGCTGAGCTTGATGCTCCGGCGCTACAATGGCTTCCGCGAGCTTTGATCGAATCAATTACCTCCGCAATTGCCTGTTTAATGTCAACTGAATCCTCTTCGTTCAAGTTTAATTCCGAAATAAGAAGACCTTGTTGCATATCAATCCAACCTTGAGAAACTAAAGACTCTTGAAAGCCTTTGGGTGGACATCTATCTGGAGCTGGTTCAGGCCCATATGGCCCACGATCAGTTAACTCTTTGGCCATTCTTTTGTCTTTGGGAAGTGTCTGCCGTGAACAATGACATTGATCTAATAAGCTGATAAAACTATCTAGTTCTGAGCTGCGCCAATCAAGACGCTTCCGTTGGCGGGTGCCAAAGTGGTCTCCGGAGGTAGCGAGTTCTTCTTCTTCTGAATGAATGTCTTCATATGATATCATTTCAACCTCGCTTGAATCTTTTCCAAAGAGCTTTTTAGCCATAGCCACGCGCGCTTCAAAAAGCTGTTCAGCCAAAGATTACATATCAGCTTCGTATCCGAGTGGATAAATTAATAAAACTCACTTTGAGTTGCTTGTTCCTTCGCCTGGCAGTAGCTTGCTGCAGAGCCTGTTTCTCTTTAACTTTCTGTTTGCCCTCTGGAGTCTTCATTGCATCAATTCGTCGGGTTTGATCTCTGAACTTTTGCTTTTTATTGCCAACCCATCGCCGAAGGACCTCCTCTCGATTCTCAGCAGTGTTATCTGAGGTGAGGACTCCAAACTGTCTCGCCCCGTTTGCGTCGAAGGCCTTGACCCAATGCGCTAAGATTATGGATGAAGTTGTCGAGTTCCATGGAGTATCCCAAGAAGCATTCCAGTCCAATGTACATCGAGGAAGCCCGGCCATCGCAAGGGCTGCTTCACATTGAGTGCCGAAATGGTGTGCATAACGGGATCGTCCACCAGCTGCAATTCGAGATTGGAAAACAACAGGCCTCATCGGCATTTGGAGCATAGCAGTTTCTGCCGCGTCACCCTCGATCATCTGCCGTTGTTTTCGATTAGGCTTGAATCCGTCTGGTTTTTTCGCAAGGTATTTTGCCATTGCTTTGTCTTGAGCTTCTCTGATAAAGTTTTCTCTACCTTGTTTTCGGGTTAGCCAAGCTTGCTGTTCCTCCTCTGATGGTGGGTCTGGTAGCAATGGGTCCAAATCATCGTCTGAACTAAGCAAGCTCTTGGTCTTCCGTGGTATACCCATCACCATCTTTGCAAACTCATAAATTGCTCGTGCAAGAGGAGTGGTCGCTTTAGGAGCAGGATGAGATTGAACTTTCTTCCCAATGTCCTCATCACGATGTCGATCTTCAGTCTGTTTTTTAAGGTTGGCTTTCTTTTTCCTTTTTCGTTCAAGTATATCTTGATGTGTGAGTTCTCCCTCTGCAAAACCCACCATGAAAGAGTCAGTTCCACGACTCTTCTAGTACCACCAATGAACCCGTCAAGACCACTGACCTGAGCTTTCTTCTTCGGATTCTAAATCCCTAGCGGCATTCCTTGATCCAGATTCTAATACAACATCATATGTTAACATAATGGTAATCAACATCCACACTACTGATCCATGTTTGTTCTGAATCGTAACTGACCTCCTTGACTCCCGCTGTCCGCGTCCAGGCGTCGTTTTTTCATTGCCGAGTTTGAAGTAGACCCTTGTGTGACTGTTGGTGCTTGACTCATGATATCAGATAATCAAAAGCTTTGATAATGGAAGTCCGATTCAGAAAAGTATTGAGCGATAAGAATAAACACAAGAACAGAAGAAATGAAAAGAATGTGCAATAATAGTAGACACAAGTTGAAAAGATATGGACAGTTGAAGCGAAGAAGATCAATAAAAATCACTTTCCTGGGTAGAACAAGGAGTTTTTTGAGACGCAGTTCGTTCTAAGTACTACTACCCCCTTTTCTTACACAAAGGGGATTTCTAAACCATCCACGCCCTCTCTCGCTTCAACGGTCCTCTCACTAAATCTCAATTTTGCCCCCTTTCAGACCAAAAAATCATCAGAATCAGTGTTGGGGTTTGGGTACGTTCTTTGTCGGTGAAGTCTCAAGTCAACTTCGATACATACTCTGTAGAATCACTGGGGTCCATTTTCATGTGATATAGATTCACGAATATCTTTGCCATCAAAGGATAGTCTGAAAAAAAGAAGAATTTCTAAACCGGTAAGGCTGTCGATGAATATGATCCGGCTTTGACTCTTTGTATGTTGAGCGTACAGGAATTGATACCAGGATGTGTCAGATGAACAGATCCGCTGAGTATTCTTTCCCACATCACTTCTCAAGATCAAGTGTTTGGATCTTTGTATGATGGGCTCGAGCAGTCTTTTTTATTGAGAGACTTCCAAAAGGTAGCAATAAGGCACAAGATGTGAAATGTAGAGGACACAAAACTTCTTTTCAAAGCACTACACGCACTGTCAGGGCAAACAAACACAACCATAAAAATACAAGATCCCAAGACGGGTACAACATTCAACTGGACAGACATGGAACTTCCCATTTTAATGAGGTCACTAAAGATAACTCATCCGGGGGCTATTCATGATCACTTTACTAAGTTTTTGAATACAGACAAAGTTCTGAAAATATATCCACCCAAACAAAAAATATCGTGACACATCCCAATTTCAATCAAATAAGTTTGAATCAATCATAGCACCTCCGGAAACATCCAAAACCCCTTCCACAGTCACCGTGTCCTTTGATCCTGATTCCGAGTGCAAGTCCTTCAATTCTAACTTCTCTTGTAATTCATCCACCTTCTTGACAAGTCTGGCAATATCCTCCTTTGCGCTTTCTAATTCCTTTAAGTGTGATGGAATTGTGTTAGTTAAATGATCTTTGAAATTATTGAACGATGAATTCGAACTGAGTAAATCATCCTTCAAGTTTTTGAGTTCAATTTGGACACTAGTTTCGATTTGCTTGATTTCGGAGATGTTCGGACCAGTGGTGATCGGCGCAACCTCGTCTTCGAATTCAGAAAGCTCGTCGGAAGAAACATCATCATCACTTGGGTAGTATTCGTTTTTTGGAGCATTAAAGGGATGATGAACCATCTCGTCTTCAGTAATAGGAAAGATAGCCGCCATGTTTTCAATGCTGGGCAATAAGGATGGCTTCATTTTGAGATCCCAAAGTTCGCTGGGTAGTAGACTGTCCTTCAACTCATTGCTATACAAGTCGGCTGGAAGGTGGCGAGGAATGAACCCGTAGTCTAATGAGGATGACTTGAAAAACTTGCGTTCTAAACGGATAGAAGTCGGGAAGCTATTGCGAGACTTGGCATAAGAGTGAACCCGTTGTTCGACCAACTCCATGAAGCGTACCATCTTATCAGACCACCATCGCGGTATGGTCGCATGCACCTCATTGAATAAACGACCACCAGCTATAACTTTAACCTTTTGCTCGTCACCCATAATGAATAAGTTCCTTGGCTGGAAGATCATGACAATCCCTTTCAAGGTACCTGATAGGGCTAAGAACTCCCCATACTCTTTGCAAGCCTGAATCAAAAAGGTTTACACATCAATGATAGATTCGAATGAATCAGATTGGAATGAGACTAACCTTTTCTTTGTCTTCCACCATCGCATGATGATCGAGGATATCAGAGCTGTTGCACTGCTCTTGATACTTCAAAGAGAGTTGTTTGAATTGGTCCGAGAATACCGGAAGAACATTCGCAAGGGTGAGAACGTGTGGACTGATGTTGTATTTATAAGAGCGCGCTTGGATAGCACGATAAAACGAATTCCAGAAGATTTCACGCGCAAAAGTATTGACTCGATCTTCTAATCCGGCTTCCCATTTGAATGAGAAGCGTCGAATGCCCCAACGCATGAGGTCTGATTCGACTTCATGAAAATCGTTGACTTTCATGTGACTGCCAGTATTCACAAAGTTCGTAGTTGTGATCAAACGGGGGGAAGCGCCATGAGGCAGGGGATGGCCCTCTGGGAAACGTTCGAGTAGATCCTTCTGCTCGGCCTCCGAAAAAGATGGCGGGATGGGTGATACATTCGATTCTCGACACATCAAAACACGGAGGTGCCTGCGAATGAGGGACTGAGACATAGCAGAAAGAGGGTGGATTGAGTTCATTGAGTTGGATATGAAAGTATGAGATATAACATACCTTGATGGATATCATTTCGGTGTTTGAAACGTTGCCACGTCTATCATTCGAATCAACAATACGAGCCCATCTCTTATAGCTTCTTGTATGTTCAGGAGAAGTTTTGTATAAGCTGACAGACATGATGGCGATAATCTTAGACGAGATAGCAAAAGGTCTAGTTTTGAATATATGGTGAGGACACACGGGACACTTATATGGAAATCACAGCACGGTGAAGTTATTGAACACAAAACTAGAGATCTTGAAAACAACGTCCACGATGTAGATGTCTGGTGAACGAGATATATTCTACGACAAGCGATAGGAAGCACTATTTATCTGTCAACCAACTCAGCACCTATGAGTCCGTGGTCCAAGGGTTTTGATCAACTTTTGATATCTAAAGACATCCATCATCAAAAAAAGTCAAAACACCTTTGTTTTGTGAGACAAGTGGGCAATTCCGGAGGTTTATTTTGGTCGAATGATGCCGGTGTGTAATGCCGCGAAGAACGATTAGTCAAGTTTTTGGAGCTCGTTGGATAGATGAAAGGGTGTCTACACAATTTCGAAGAAGTTTTTACATAAGATCTGGCCAAATTTGAGCATCCAATCTTGCCCTCACACCTCTCGAAGGTGGTTCAGAGACTGAACTGAGCAATGGAACACTTCAGTCCGCCGTTACAATTTTCTCCTTTAGAGGTGGTGACTTAATGAAAAGTCAATTTATCGTGCATTCTGATTGACTATTGCCCCACTCGAAGTATCGGTCAACAACCAAACTTGCCCTCACACCTCTCAAAGGTGGCTCATACACTGAACTCGGCGAAGGACCACTTCAGTCTGCCGTAACAAGTTTCTTCTTCAGAGGCGGTAAATTAATAAAACGTCGGTTTAATTAATGAAAAGTCGATTTAATTAATGAAGGATATTTGTTGTACATTATGATTGACTATTGCCCCGCTGAAGTGTCAGTCAAAAACCAAAGGAGACCCAACCGTCACCAGAACGCATGAATTTCAAAGCTCGCCGAGCACGGTGATCAACCTGTAAGATTTCCGAAACACACACCCTCATTATCTTGATGATGCATACTGATATCAACAAAGGGATCTTGAAGTGATGAGCAAGCACAAAATATCACACCAAACAATATGAGACTCGATTTGAGTTGACTGTTCTCAAATCGCTAATTTAGAAGTGTGATCGAAGTCTCTCTTGGTGTCATGATTTGAGATAGGATGAGAACTACTTCGGGATGAAAGGGACAATCAGGCAGGTCGATTCATTCTTTGTCATCAACGGGAGTTGACTGAGTTTCAAAAACCTTGTTGACAAGGGGTAAGTCTGCTGCCTCGTGGAAAACTCTTTGGTAGCTGTTTTCTGACTCTATCAGAACTGTTTCGTGTGTGCACGTCGACGTGCTACATGAAAACTGTCGTGGTGTATGTTGTCTGTTGTAATCTCTTTTGATTCATCATCAATGGCCAGGACAAAGCAAGATGGATGTTTCTGTTTGTAGACCTTTGTGAATACACTATTTCTCATGAATTGCTTGCCCCTTGATTTTTTGGTTGTCTCTGGGTGCGTGATAGCCATCACACCATCTTTTGATGGTAGATTCAAAGTTTTGCAAGCCAAAAGGGAGAACTGATCCAGGGAAACGTGCGGGTCAGTAATCTTCTTCACTCATAACCTCACGATTTAAATTGCTTGAAAGGGATGCTGAATGTATCACTAGGTTTCCCAAGAGGCAAGATCTTCAGACAAATAAGTTTTCTACCGTGTGTTTTTCAATCTTCAAATCCATCATTGCACTTGCAAACAATTTGATATTCCAAGGTTTCATGAAGTTAAGTGTAAACAAAGTCAACACAGCAAATCAGCCAGACAATTGCAATAACACTAGATACTGCTTTTGATCCGGTTACACAAGAGCCTTAGATGTTTGGGATCAAGGGGCCAGGGCAGGATGAGGTGTATTTCGTCGAATGAGTTTCCAAGATGGTGTGGGATACCATAGTAAGTTACTGGACAATTTCCATACAGTATATCAGGATGGCTAATGAATTTGGTTTTAATCAAACAGGTCAAACACCAATCACCTGGCGTAAAGGCATCTGATGCTCAGAAGGCATGAGACACATAGATGATGACCTCACACAATTTGGCTCTTCTTGCATATTTTTTAGTCTGTGGTGGAAGAATTGAGATGCTCAAGCAAAATTGGAATGGCATGACGACTGAGGATATATTTCAACTATTGTGCTTGATCTTTGTTATCTTGCATATCAGTGTATTCTTGAGTCATACTGTCTCGTCACACCAGATTTGGCAGAGTGTTGAGACACAAATCTAATGGCCATAAAGCAGCTCATCCAGGCAGCACTTAGTTCAATCATTATAATTGCTTAAGGGCATGAAGATTGAAGCAAGACAATGTCTACATCACGACACATGTTAATGATGACTAAGGTTAAACACTCTCCCTTGACGTAATGGCTCATTTGCTATATCTTGTCAAATACAACCTTGATATCACTCAGGTTGCCACAAATCTGATTGTGATTGTACCACTTGATCTTACACTACGCCAGATCACTAATTTCCCGCTGAGTTTAGAAAATTGAAACTGTAGAAAAATACACCAATACAGGAGAGGTCAGAAAAATTGGAAAAAATAATGGTCCAATTCATGGGTGCTGTCCCCTCATTTTGCATATTTTTGCAT
>MWRL01010821.1:0-10156 GCA_002157085.1 Melampsora occidentalis | reverse complement strand
AAAGTCGCCAATTCAATCTTAGCACCTTATACGCTTCGTATGCCTCAAGTCGACTGGGTATGTTCCTGAATTCACCTCACTGAATGATAAGATGTAAACTGATTGATTCATTCATGTAAATTGATCAGTTTACTTGCTATGAGATTGGTCAACGACTTGCCGATTCTTGGCATTGGAACAACAGGGTGTTCATTGCAGGAGATGCTTGTCACACCCATTCACCTAAGGCAGGTCAAGGAATGAAGTAAGACTACATTCGAGTTTATAGAATTTTCTTATCGCCTCACCAGAAATCATCTTTTGTTGGATTTTCAACTGATTGATTTCCTTTTCTCCCTAATAGCACTTCCATGGCTGACACGTTCAACTTGGCTTGGAAATTAGCTCATGTTTTACAAAAGAAAGCCGACCCCAAGATTCTAGCAACTTATGGGGTTGAAAGATCAAAGCTTGCTCAAGAATTGATTACATTTGATCAGAAAGTAAGTCGAGTAATCAAAATGCACTTCTTCCTTCCACCTATAGATCAAGGATTCTAACATCACAACCCTCTTGTGTGAATCAGTTATCAAGTTTGTTCTCAGGAAAACCAGCCAAAGATAACGAAGACCCCAATGGAATCTCATTAAAAGAATTTTACCAAATCATCGAAAAATCCAAATATTTCATCAGTGGGACCAGTGTCAACTACGAATCCAACGTTCTCGTTGTCAAAGAAACCGATTCGAACCTTGTCATCAAATCAAAACCAGATTTAGCCAAACACACACCCATTGGAACTCGACTTTCATCACACAGAGTAGTTTTTTTATCAGATGCCAACGTTTCTGAGACATTGGACCTGATGCCTGCAGATGCCAAATGGAAGCTCATGATTTTTCCAGGTAATATTCAAACAAATGAAGAATGCAAAACCAAATTAGACCACTTATCTAACTTTCTAGCTAATGACAAGACGAGTCCAATTCGACGATTTACTCCTGTTGGAGAACATACGGACTCGGTGATAGATTGTATCACTATCGTATCCTCACCTAGAACGTCCTTAGAATTAACCCAATTTGATCTCATCTTGAGACCCCTTCAAGGACCACATGAATTCGGTTCTTACAGGAAAATGTAAAGCATCCATCTATCCATCCATTGATCTTTATAGACCCTAACTTCTCACTTTCATTCAATCAGTTTTACGGACGAAGCAAGTTACCATGAAGCTCATGATCATGCTTACGAGCAATACGGTATTGATCCAGATGTAGGTTGCATCATTGTTGCTCGACCAGATCAACATGTTTCTTTGATCTTAGATTTGAATGATCATCTTGCATTAAGTAAGTTTTTTAATCCACCCCGTTTCTTCTCTATGGCGTTACTTATTCTTATGCTTTGATTCTTCTCCTCCAGGTTCATTTTTTGAGCAATTTATGATCTCACCTCATTCTACTTCAAGTTCTGAATCCAACTCAATCCCAATCAGATAACTTGCGCAACGTTTTCTTTTCAACTCTCACATGTATCTTGTATAAGTTCTTCATCTTCTCTTCAATCTCCTGCTCCTCAATAGCAACGCAATTTTGAAACCAGTTTTATCCACATCCGAAAAAATAAACGTAAACACACCCTTGACCAAATCGTGGTTTGATTGGTTTGAAGTTTGAGTCATCGCAGAGTCCTTATTGCTTTTTCCTATGTAGTTGATAATGAGAACGAAGCTCCGCTGATAGAATTATCACGTTTTGACATGAGCTCTCTTGAGATCCTTCTGGATTTTATTTGTTCGACACTTCAAAAATGAACAATCTTTACGCACAAAATCTTCATTTCTCAAATCTAAATTACCCAACCCAGAAGTGTACAAGCCCAGGCTTCTTGCTGTAAAAGGCTTGGAGCCCTGTAAGGAAACCTAAGGCGCAGGAGCTACATACTGTGAGTTTGACAAATTCTCAATCAGTGGATGAGAGGGGCAAGGTATGAGGATGTCTTTTTAGTCTGCCAGCCTTGAGCGTGTCATCCACATCAACCGCCAAAGGCTGTTCCAGTTCACAATTTGTTAAAGGTTCTTTCAAAGCTCTACATAGGGAAAAAAATCATGTGAGATCACAAATGAAATTGAGATCACAGATACCAAGCTCCTTGAAAAACCCCGCCCACTTGAAAATCCATAACTCAGAGGACTTCTAACCTCTTGCAAGGAATAGCAAAAGATACAGCCCCCTAGCTTTCAAGGCCATGATGTTTGTTGGCTTTGTCACATGTTACTCCAGGATACTTATCATAGGATTGATATCTTCTTACATAAACTCACTTTTAACAGGTTCAAAAGACTTCATTTTTCAATAAGTTTTTCGCGTATACCAAATTTGAAGCCAAGCAAAAAAAGAAAAAAAAATTAAAACTACATTCCCATTCACAAAGAAAAACAAAAACAGAAAAACAAAAACAGAAAAAAAACTTTTAATGCCCTTTTTGAAAGAAAAAATGTTCAAAATATTCTTGGAGTTTCAGGATGAGTTTCTATGATTACTATCAATTTTTTGTTTAAATGAATCAAATCATGATTCATTTTGTTGATGTAAAAAATCTACAGTTCAACGAAAATCAAACTTCAAACCAATGAAGTTTCCTATACTTCAACAAATCCCCTTGCCCTTCACCTTCCCTTTGTGGATCATGAAGCTTCTCATACATAATCAAAAACGGATTCGCCCCCAAAACCTCACTCAAATCACTCTTCAACACACTTTCATCCGAGATCCTTAACCACTCATTCTTTCCAATCCTTCTAAACGTAATATAATGTCCAAACGAATGTGATCCATAATGCACCACAACCGAAACCAATTTGTACCAAAGCTTTTCGTCTTCTTTTGCTTGGTTTGGTTTAGGTTTTGAAGAGATGGGTAGATGAGCTTGATGGTTTAAGATCGAAGTGGTACAGAAGCTTGATAAGTTTAAGTATTCTGGGTATTGAACTTGACAATGGTTCTTGAATGAGACACCTCTAGCATACGCTGTTGATCTTGAAATATGAAAGGTTAATGAATCTGGTGGCTATCAAAGAACAAACCAAATCCCAAAGAATGGATCAGAATTGGATTTCTATAGATTAAAGAAAGAAGAAAAAACGTAAGACTGACTCTTGCAAACATAGTTTGTTTAGTAGTAGCTAAACTAGCAACTCTCTCTATCAAACCCTTCCCAGACCCACTCATCATCTCACTTTCATAATCATCATTAGAAATCATCGATTCCAAACCTTTTAAATCTTTTTTCAATCCCTGAAGTTTTTTCTTCTTAGAAGTATTTAATTTTTCTTTACTTAAGTTTGAAAGTTCATCAACCTGATTTGAAAGGGTTTCTCGTGTTTTAAGTAACGAACATTTCCTACATATGTAATCTTCTAGTAATTCTAATTTCGTATATTCTGTTAAACATTCTTCTAATGAACAAGTAAGCTAAACCCACCCCCAAACAAATCAATCAATCAATTGCATACTCAAAGAAAAGGCATGTTGTTTTCTTGTAGTCAAAGTTAAAGACTTACTTTAGGAGGAACATTGAGTGAGAAATGATCAGCAACCGAATGTCTAAAGACAGAAGTAAACCCACAAGTATCACAAGCGATCCGATTGACCATCAAGCCTCTAAAGGGACTCCTACAAATCCTTCCGATCTCATTGCCCTCATCATGCCTTGATCCAAACTTGATGGATTCTAATCGGATCGAATCAATCAACCCATGCACTTCCGATTCGATCGCATCAATCATGATCACCAAAAACTCCTGGGCATCTTGTTGTTCTGAATTAAACAAACTAAACCGATTTCCGGTTTCGATGCCATGTTTGAAAAGAGATTGAGCGACCAGAACCGGTCGAAGAATGGTTTTGAATTCTTTAGGTGTGTTCAATGAAAACAAAATCTCGCGTAATGAGTTGATCACCGGTGTTTGTTTTTCTTGAGGGTTTGTGCGTTGGTAGGAATGGATCAGGTCGAGGTATGAGGTCAGATGCGGCATAGAGGCTAGGGATTGTAAGACTGCGTTTAGGAAACATGTGTTGGTGGATGAATTGATTAGGCCTGGGTAATGTAGTTCTGCTTTGATGATTGGGTTTGGTTGATGAGGATTTAGTTTTGAAGAAGATTGATCATGGTTCGTAATTGGATTTGGTTTGAGTTCTCGTATTGTTCGTTTCATGGTTCGATTCATTGGTTTCTGCAAATTATGTAAAACCAAATCCATCGAATTTCGAAAAAATCAAAACCAAAACCAAGATTAATATGAAAGAAGATGAGAGAGAGAGTAGTGTAGAATGATGATGAATTGATTGATTGAAGAGAATCAAAGTTTTGAATCAGGCTCACATACCACTTCCATATTCAACTGATCATCCAAACTTCCCACTTCTTCACCTCTAACAGCAGCAGCAATCACTCTAAACCCATCATAATATCTCAAAACCTCCCAAAGCCCTTTAAACCGATCAATGAATCTTAAATATAATCCATAAGGACCAAAAGTAAAACCTAGAATGATAGCCAGAGTGGTACCAATGACGATGGTGATGATTGGTATTTGATTTTGGTTTTGAATGAATTCATGGATCGGTGTTGGTAAGAATTGTTGTGAGAATCGAGTGATGAGTTGAGTGAATGAATGTTGATGAGGTGAGATGAGAATGAAATTGATAAATTCATCTTTTGATTTGAAAGTCATGATGAGAAGTTGATGAGAAGTTGAGAATGATTACATAAGTAAGTGAAAGATAATCACTCATCGGAAATTTGTGTGACACTGATACGGCCCACGAGAATGAAAAGCTTAACAATTTTGTAAGACACACACATATGTAGCGGGTCAGGTAGTGGGCGCATGTTTTGGGACGCCAGACGCGCCCAGGCGCAGAAATCATCAGGTAAAACGCACCCAAATAGCAGGAGGCGCGCAAGCCGCACCTTTGAGTAAAAAAGACTTAGGAAACTATGTAGAAAAATTCTTTTCAAAGATGGAAATCAAAGCTTTTATAGATGCTTGGACACAGTTGAACCCAGAACTTATGGGCCACACTGACATGAAAGACCAGCTTCAAAGTCTTCCAGAGCATCAGGTCCATCAAGGTTGTTATCCGAGTTGCTTTCAAGCCTTGGATCTTGACTCGCTGCGACTGAACTAGTTGATTTTGATGAGACTGACTTGTAAGAAAGTCTCATTGCGACTTGTGAAATTATTCTTAGTGAATGGAATCCATTTGGTTATCATTTTTGGTCTTAAGTTGCACCTGTGATGTCTGCAAAATGACATTCACTCTCATCTTATGAATGGGCGCGCTACCCCCTATTTTCTAGATGCTCTGGCGCGCCTGGCGTGACTGAGCGGGCGCGCCAAATGCGCCGCGTCCACCACCTGAGTAGCGGGACTTAGTTATGATACAGTTTGGCGAACTGGTGAGTCATGAGTCGTGAGATAGGAAGATACTCAGAAATCTGTATGTCTCAACCTCACTTCCTTTACTTTTTCAAAATCAATCAGTTGTGAGTTCATCATGCCCAAAATGGCTTGCCGTTTAGAGTTCATCAAAGTTCTCTCAACCAACTACATACTCATCAATTGTGTTCTGACCGGCGTCAGGAGACTCAGGAGCCAGAGAGTGCCACGTCAGCTGCACATCACCGCACAAGCTAGGCCGAAAGGCTACTCGCTCTCTACCTCAAGAATTGCTCGCTTTTGTGAGTACTCTTTCCTTGAAGAAGCTGTTTGTCATTGCAAGGCTCCGCACCACATGAAAATTGTAGGGCCACTCTGTGTACACAGAAACTCTTTGTTGAGAAACCATAATTCATAACAATGTGCCAAGAATACATGTGAACACAGAGATAGAGAGAGAAAGAGAGAGAGAATATTAAGAAAGATCCAAGTGAAGAGAAAGGAAAAGAGAACAAAGATAAACAAAAACAACAAACAGATCCGAGAGGGTCGTTAGTTGAAGTTTATCAATTTCTGGAGAAACGCACACATTCAACTTGGGTATTCACAACACTCTTCTCTTCCATTTATATTTATATATCAAAGAATAAAAGAAACATCGAATTCAAAAAAAAGAAAGGAAAAAATGGAATAAGGACGAGTCACAACATGAGTATAGGAGAGAAAGAAAGAAAGAGAAGGTAGAAAAATTGGATCAATGAAGGAGAGGCAAGAGAGAAGAGATCGGATTAGATTGGATCGAATCGATTATTTCTTGCCAACTGCTTTCACTTTCTTGGTTGTTGATGAGGTAGTCTTCTTGACAGGAGCCTGTGGAGAGGTTTGAAGTCAGCCGAGTGAGCGGTAAAATGATGGGAGAAAAGTCGACTAACCTTCTTGACAACACCAGCCTTCTTGGGTCCAGTAGGAGCTTTCTTGGTAGCGACCTTCTTTGCGGCTGCTGAGACCTTGGCACCGGCTTTCTTGGTGGCAGCAGACTTGGGCTGAGAAGGAGCGGAATCAGAAAAACGAAAACGAAGCGAGTGGAAAGGTGGTGTGAAGAGCTCACCTTGGCCGATCCAGCTGGGAGTGTCTTCTTAACACTGGCAGGCTTGGAAGCAGGCTTCTTTACAGCACTCTCGGGCTTCTGTATGCAAAGAGAGAGAGACGAAGATCAGCGACCGGAGAGAGAGAGCGAGATGGTATTCAAGACGCACATCAGCTTTGACAGCCTTGGCGAGTTTGACTTTACCGCTGGCACCCTTTGGTAAAGAGAAGATGCCCTTCTCGGCACCACGAGTGATAGCTTTGTTGAGTCGTGTGACATTAGAAGGAGTGTCAATGATTTGGAATCGAATGGCAAGGTATCTGCGGAGGACAAATCAGAGGAGAGCGCATGTAAGTGTGGCGCTCGAGAATGATGATGTACATGTGTACAGAAGAGATGAGCGAAGGGTTACTTTTTGATGGCGGGTCGGCTGACACCGGCACGAACATTCTCTTTGTCGTTGACGATTGCATCCTTGATCATATCTTCGAAAGATAGCTTATCGGATGAAGTCTACAGAGTAAAATCGAGAAGATGAGTGATTGATTGAAAGGTTATCAAAGTAGGCAAAGTGAATTTACTTTTGAGGCGGATGAAGTCTTCTTGGCAGCAGGAGCTTTCTTAACAGCTGCAGCGGGCTTCTTGGTTGTTGAGGCAGGCTTCTTGGATGATGCAGCCTTTGGCTTGGAAGCAGGTTTAGCTTTTGAAGCAGCTTGAGATTTAGAGACTGGTTTTGAGGCGGATGCACCGGACGACTCGGCAGCGACTTGGACCTCAGACTCGACCATTGGAGGGGAGGCGAGGACTTCAGGAAGAGGAGAAGCAGAGGTAGCAGACATTATGATGAAGATATGAAGTGGGATGTAGTTATCTTAGAGTTGGAAGTGAGATTGTAGTAGATGATAGGAGAGACAAGGGTGGTTATTGTGAGAGGTGATAATGAATTGATTGATTGTGATGATGAGGTGGTAGAAGGTTTTTAATGAGTTTGGGAAAGTCTGATGGGAAGATGAAGTTGGGAAGAGAGGGGGAAAAGCAAAAGCAGGAAAGGTATGAGCTTTTAAAGGGAAAACGGGTAGAACTAAGCTAGACTACACCAGAGCACTAAAAGAACATCAACCTGAGCCATCCACAGTCACTTCACTCTCGAGGGGGGTCAAAGGGCCAAGTGGTGGTGTGAGTCTGCCAGTTTACTCACCTCGATCGAAAGTCAGTTGCATTCACACCATCCACCCAGGGCGAAACTGATAGCCCGCAGCGCGCAGATGGCTGAGGCTTACTCGCGACGCGTAAAATTAAGAGTCTCCAAGTGAGTTTCTGACCAATCACAGCACTCCATTCTTCAAATTCAACACGTTAAAGCTTCTTCATTTCAATCTCAACTTGAACGTGTTCTATCATCAACTTTCAAATCACCTCTCTCATTCTCGCTCCTCATCGCGACTTCACCCGCTTTTCATTTCACCCAACAACATTTTAGCATTTACAACTTCCCTTTTCGAGCCTTGCTCAGTCGCGTCGTTGGCATTGGCTGGTCTTCTGCAGCGTGACTTGACGTGATCTATCATCACTTGTTTCGAAGCTGAGCCCCTGAATATGTGACGTGGCTTGTCATTCCTCATCCTCAGCCAACATCTAGCCATCTTGACTCACATTGTCGACTGCCGTCACACACAGCAATCCTCGTTTCCAAACTTCCACTCAATCGTTCACAACCTCCATCGCCAAGTTGTTATCGGTCTGCACCCTACCGACCTACATACACCGCTTGTCCAGAAATATCTCAAGCCCTCGCGTTGCAAATTCCCTCGCTACTCAAATCCGTTTCCATGTGTTTTAATTTTACTTCATCACCTAACCTGCCATCCGGCTCATTGTCTCCTCCTGTACCAAGGTTTATATCAACCCAGGCGCTGGATTTATGCGTGTTCAAAGTGGGGAAGTAGACCCTAAATGTTGGAATTGTCTCCACAGCTTACTTCGCCTAAACATGTCACATCACTCCGACCAGGGGTACACATCCTTGGGAAACGATTGAGGATTTTGTCCATAATTGCTTTTCTTCACCTCGCCCCTGTTCAGCCCAGCCGCGACGGCACAGCTACGCAGCCAAATCCTCACCGGTCGGCTTGGCTACCCGGGGAATACCTCTATGAACTTCTTTTACACACTTACAAAGATCTGAAGACACTCGCCGCGCGAATTCTGCTCAGTAATTCTATTCGTCTAGTTCATCCGCTTACATGCCTACTATGTGATCCGGGTTGCATTCTTGGTTGTAATAGAAAGCAAACTCTTTTCACTCGTATTCAAACAACTCTTTGGACCGTGTCCGGTTGTGTATGCAAAGGTAGATCTGCGACTCATCACCGAGAGCCTATCAAATATCTCCGATGTAATGGCGTATACGCGCACCTGCGTTTGGTTGAGTTTCACCTTGAAATTATGAGAGAACAATGAAACGTTATGTAGGTCTTAGGCCTTCTTAACAACACCGCTTTATCTACGCCTCATGCAACTTGACCAAAGTGTTAAAAGTTTATTAAAGCTGTTTCATCAGATAAACAATCATGTCTTGCTTTGAGGGATTTATTGCAATCAGATTTGACTATTGAACAAGTACAACCTTTGAAGCCGGATGATCAAGTGTACAACCTCTTTCTACTGATTCCCTTGTGTTCCAAGTCAATTGAATTCATATGATTCTATCTATGTATAAGCAATATTGTAATCAAACAACAAGTGAAACCAATGTCCACCTTGAATGTGAGGGGATCTAAGCAAAACAGGGATCTCATCATGCACAGGTATAATGACAATCAATGACACACTTCTCTGACTCATTCCTGATAGATCTTTTCACTTGAGTGAATTTGTCTCAAAGACCTCATGGGAGAAGAGTTGTGAATTCAACACATAAATACATGTCAGATGAGTGTGACCCATAAGCCCACTTTCTGATGGCTGTGCAATGAATTGGAAACACAAGCTCCTGTATAGGTTTCAGATTCAAAAATCTGGGGACCTGTGTCATGTGACAAGTGTGGCTCACGCATGGACCCTTTGGATGTGTTTGTGTGTGTTTGGATGAATCTTTTGGAATGAGGGTGGGGACTGGGTGCATCTGCTGTGGATTTGAAACCTATGAATGATACTTGTAAATACATTTGTGAGACACAAACTAGATATCCAAAGGATTTTTTCCTACATAAATTCTCAGATTTGATTACCAACTTGGCTTTCTCAGCCATCATTGGGATTCAGCATGTCTGAACCCAAGCTGTTTGTGTGACTGATTTGTATCATGTACCTATCTTTCTTAATTCACTAAGTATTAGTTAGTGGAATTGTGTCTTTTGTGGTCCCAAACCCCAGCTCTGCACACTTTCCAGCAAAGAATGTACCTACCTTCTGGATTGAACCTCTTTCTGATAGTTCTCAATATTGGATTGGTTTTAACCTGATGTTGAAGACATGGATTTGAGGCATGTCTCATGTATGTAGTCCACCTGTACAGCTACCAACATTGGTCAGATGGATGAAGAGGACACTGCTCAAGACAGTGATGAGAGCCATGGATTGCAGATGATCTCCTGGATAAGCTGGTTTATGTATGCAAGATGACCTCCAACATCTCAATAATA
>KZ143857.1:0-10231 GCA_002157085.1 Melampsora occidentalis | reverse complement strand
CGTCCCCTAATGGTGATTGAATCGGGAACAATCGAGGTATCCGTCCATACACGAAGTGGAAGGGAGACACGCCCGTTGCCACATTCACAGCTGAATTAATAGCAAATTCTGCCGCTGGTAGCGAGTGATACCACCTGCCGTGCTTCTCGCTTGCTAGATGTCGCAATATTTGCCCAATTGTTTTATTTGAACGCTCGCTCCGGCCGTCCGCCTGAGGGTGATAGGAGGTTGAAAGGTTGATTTTCACGCCTAACAGATGGTGTAGTTGTTGCCAGAACCTTGATGTCCACGCTTTGTCACGGTCTCCAATGATCGTCTGTGGAAGCCCGAATATTGAAGACCAAGCATTGAAAAGTCGAGTCGCAGATCTCTCGGCAGTATCGCGTTGCGAGGCTGGTATGAGTCGTACAAAGCCCGTTAGCCGACATGTGACAGACAAAATCATGTCGTAATTTGACACCTTCGGGAACGGCCCAATGAAATCTATAGCAATTGTTTCCATTGGCTGCGCTGGTATTTCGGTGCTCTGAAGTTTCCCGGTTGTTGACGAAGTTCGGGCTTTATTGCGTTGGCAGGAATCACAGGTCTTCAATTGGTTCTCGACCTCTTTTGTCATGCCCGGCCAGAAAAACGTACTTCGCAGGCGAGTCAGTGTTTTGAAGGTACCCAAATGTCCCAGAGCCTCGTGAGCTTGGCTGATGAAGTCACGCCGTAAGCTCCCGTGTTTCGGAACAACCAACCGGCCATCCAAATACATCAGGCCGTCCTTCAGGATACAGTCCTCCCGTAGAGGCAAGACCTTTCTCAACTTCGTACAAAAGATATCGTTCTCATACCCAACTTGAATTGATTTCAGTTCCTCCGCTGCCAACGTGGATCTCACTTCGCATAAAGCAATATCGTCCCGCCGTGACAGGGCATCCGCAACGGAGTTGTCCTGGCCTCGTAAGTACTTGAAATCTAGGTCAAACTGTGAAAGTGTTTCAAGCCATCTAGCTTGACGTCGGCTAAGATTCCGTTGCGTCAAGAGCGTTGTCAGCGAATGATGATCCGACATCACATTAACTCGCATACCAAGTAATAAGAGTCTCCATTTATTCAAAGCGTTAATTACAGCCAGTAATTCCTGCTCATGTACAGGATAATTCTTCTCCGCCGGGTTCATCGTACGGCTTTCATAAGCTACAGGTGAAGCAGTGTCCCACTCGGCACCTTGGAATAACGCAGCACCAAGGCCATTCCCGCTAGCATCCGTAAATAGCCATATTGGTTCTCCCGAGTCGTAGTCCAGGTTGCGTAAAACAGGCAGGGTTGTGATAAGTCGTTTGATGTTATTGAAAGCATCCTCCTCTGCTTTTCCCCACTGGAATGGCTTTCCTTTCAAAGATGTGCTGGTTAAAGGCGAAAGTGTGCCGACGTAGTGTGACAGTCCATCGATGAATTTCTTCATCCATTGGACTGTTCCGAGGAATTTAAGAAGTTGCTTCGAATTTGTGGGCGAAGACCATTTTGAGATTTTTTCAATTTTTTCTTCATCTGGGCATATCCCCGACTGGCTGATGTGGTGTCCAAGGAAGTGAATTTGTTGACGAAATAACTTGCTTTTCTTGATTGAACAATATAGCTTTGCTGCACGCAGGCGCTCTAAAACCATACGGAGGTGACGTTCATGCTCTTCAATTGTTTGAGAAAAAATGACGATGTCATCGATATAGACAACACAGATCTTTCCGACTAATTCACCTAGAATTTCTTCGTTTCGGGCTTGGTGAGTAGCTGGTCCGTTGGTCAGGCCCATGGGCATGACCGTCCACTCGTATAATCCCCACGGTGTTTTCACTGCCGTCAGAGGGATATCCTCCTCGCGCATTCTATCTTGGAAAAAGGAATTGGTTTGATCAACCACTGACCAGATTTTTCCCGTTGCCACTAACCTTACCGCCTCGTCCACGTTGGGCAAGGGAGCACGATCTTTAACCGTATATTTATTCAATGTACGGTAATCACAAACCCAACGTGGGAGTTCATTTGGATCCTTCTTTGCAATAATCATAGAAGGTGATCCATACTGGCTCTGAGATCGCCGGATTCTGCCCGCCGCCACATGTTGATCAACTAACTTCCGCCATGAAGCAAGGTGCTTTTGCGGGTAACCATATTGTCTCTCATTAATGACAACATTTGGGTCCGTCAGTACGATTTTATGCCTCACTTGACGGCTCGAGTCAGGCATCCCTTCAGGAAATGACTCAGGTCCTTCTTCATCGCTGTCATCGACAGGGGGTAGCTGCGCTGGGAATAAGTCCTTGAACTCCTCCAACATAGCCTCCTCTCTCTGGTTCATCCTCTGATTATCCTCAATCTTCTTCATGTTTTCTAAAGCACAAATCAATCTTTTTAATTCCAATTGCATTCCCTTTTCATATAGGCGTTCTCCGCTAATAGTATGAACAACACAACGTCGGTGTAGCGAAACATCAAGTTTAAATTTTGAGAGAAAAGGGGACCCTAGTATCATATCATACGTTGATCCTAACGGCGCCAACTTGAAAAAGACCGCCCCAAATCGTAAACTAGGATTTTCGGATTTGAGGTTAGCAAAGGCGAACTCTTTCAAAATTACCGGAGTGCCTTCAGTAGAAATGGCCAGGCGTACCTCGACTGGGGATACCAGTGGCCTTCGAGGAATACGCAACCTAAGAGCCATCTGATCGGATAGGAGGTTCGTCCCTGCACCCGAATCAATCAACGCACGCACAGGTTTCCCGTTACAAATCAGTTCCAATATAATCGGTGATTCTGGCTTTGACGGTACGCACCTCGGTTCCTCCTCCACATGCTCTTCTATCTGACTCTCTCTAAATCTGTCTGCTTCTTCATATGCAGCTATGTCCTCCATCAGCATCTCAGGGAATGAGTCGATCGCTGCGACTCGAGTTGTAGATGGCTGTGCTGGTCTTCCAGCAGGTCGTTGGGTAGGCGCTCCTGCTTGACTTAGAGGTTGTGTCGACGTTGGGTTCCTAGTAGGACGAGGTCCAGCGTTGAAGTTGGCTGGTACCGAAAGGAATCGGGTGTTTTTCTTGGTGCAGTGGGCGTCGTTGCATTTTTCTTTGCAAGTAGCGCAAATGCCCGATCTCCTCAGATATTCATGATACCTCCATGAGTTCTCAGCTCTTTCTTCATCTGAACGTTGACGGGGAGGTGGTATTGATCGTTGATTAGCCGGTGCAGCAGTGGTAGTGTTCGTCACCGGAGCGTTAGAGCGCGTTTTGATAGATGAGTCAGGTAAGAGGCCACTGTTCCTGAGAAAGCGCCAAATACCATCGGCTGCGTCCTTGAAGACTGGAAAGGAGAAGGGATCCGTCTTCAAGTGCTTTTCGCGATCGACCATGTCCCTGAAAAGTTGGGGAGCTCCCCAGGTGATGTATTGGGCCAGATGTCGATCATTAATTTGCCCAAACCGTCGAATAAGTCGGTACAAGCCTTGGGCGCGATTAACGTAGGCGTCGAATGTTTCTCCGCTTTTCATTTCAAGACGTCGTAATGAATTCTCAGCATCGTTGAGCCACGCATGAGGAAGCGTTCCCATCGCCATCATCCCCATTGCATCCTCCCACGACTGACGCTTCAACTCCTCCTTGTTTGATTGGTACCAGGATGATAATTCCTCGTTGTTCAACAAGGACCCGAGAAGCTTGAGTTTTTCACGATCGTCGGTCAGGTTCTTGATTTCAAATGTCTCCTCAATGAGACTTTGCCAATGAAAAAAATCGGAAGGCTTTCCGAACTTCCCCGTGAATTTAGGAAGGTCGCTCAATTTGATTTTGTCGGCTGTAATCGAAGTGGCGACGTCTAAGTGTACCGGATGAAGGTGCGACACGTCTGATGCGTCATTCGGATGGTGTGCGGCAGTGCGTCCGACGGTGGTGTTCACAGCAGGCGAGTAATTTGTGCCCAATGGCGAAGGACGAGCAGGAGTCGTGCCAAACGCGGCAGGTGTCGAGTGAGCAGGGAGTGACCTGACCGGCGGCTCATTTGCGGCATGATCCGTCGCCCAGTCGACTTTCGGCTGAATCGGGCGAGTAGACTCGGTCTCTCCTAGTTGCTGTCTTGGTAAAGGCGAAGGTGAAGCTGGCGTCTGATTGATGTAACGGCTGAATGTGTTTGAGCCGCCGGCATGAATGCCTTCCGTCTGAGGTGGCTCGTGAACCGCGACTGTGTCTCGAGGGGACGGTACTCGGCTTCGTTCCGCTAGTAGATCTCGTACCATTTGCTTCAAGTCTGCCGTCTCCTGTCGAGACTGATTCAGTTCGACCGTCTGCTGTTCTAGAGCGGCCACCTGCTGTTGTAAGGCTCGGATAGTGTTTGAGTCATCCTCGTTCGCCATCGGAATCACAGGATCGTTTGTCAGTGTTGCTGCTGCAGAGCTAGTGTCCGGTACCTTCGCTGCGGGAGTGTTCGCGAGATAACCGGGTGGGTGAGGGGTCCTTTCTAGTCCGAGAAGCTTTGTAAAATGAAGGTCAATGATAGTTTTTTCCGGCGCTGAAGCTGGAATGCTGATTGGTGAGAACTTCAACTGAGATGGCAGGGTTGGCTGAGTAACGGTCGGCTCTTCACTGGAGCCTTGTCTAGAGTAGGATGCGTAGACTACTCGGTCAGTCAATTCAGCTGGCGAACCTGACACAAAAGCTTCGGGTCGCCAACGATAGTTAGGAGGGCGAGGCGGAGTTGGGCTTGTTGGATCAACAGCGATGTCGGCTTTCTTTTTGTCTTTCCTGGCTTGTCTCAATAAAGTGTCCGGGTCGTCAAGATAGTTTTCCGGCTTGTTTGATGGGGGTCCAGACATCCGATGACTTGGTAAGACTAGTTGTGTTGACTGATGTTGCTTTGAAAGAGCTTGATGACGGAATGACAGAGTTTGACAGAAACCGAAGACCCTGAGAGAGTCGCAGATTGACAGAATGAAACCGATTGACAGAAGGCAAGAGTAAAAAAAAGGTGAAATGTTGAAAAAAAATTCTTTTAAACTTGAAGTGATCAAGTCAAAAAAAGTGTAAGGTCTTGGTGACCTTCACTGAGAGGTCTAACTCTTTTCTCACGGACTCGACGGAAAGCGCTGACTTGGAACTTCTGTTTAATATTTCGAACTAGGCCTAGCTCCAGATAGTCCCGTGAGTGGCTCTCGAAGAGTCAGCACCCATAACTAAAGGATAAGGAACAAGAGAAACAAGAGAAAACAATCAAAGAGAAACAATAGCTCACCTAGCTCCAGATAGTCCCGTGAGTGGCTCTCGAAGAGTGAGGACTATCTGGAGCCGGGCTTCAGCGAGAACATATACTACAAATATCTAAACCCATGATCTTAACCCATACTGTTCCTGCACACGTGTAACCCTTACAGGAATTTTATCTGGAAATCAAAGCATCCAAGCGTCTCAGCCCATCTGGCTTGACGTCGTGTCAACTGCTTCGTGGTCATAAAAGTTTCCAGATTGCGATGATCGGTATACACAATCACTTCCAGCCGGTGGGGATTTCCTTCCAGGTAATGTCGCCATTCCTTGAACGTAGCGACTATGGCAAGTAATTCCTTATCAAAAATCTCGTAATTACGCTCAGCTTGCACCAGAGAACGGGAAAGATATGCCACCAGATGTACTTGCCCGTCGTCATTGCAGTATTGAGATAGGATAGCCCCTAATGCGAAATCTGAACAATCGCACTCTAGTATAAACTGTTTGTAGGGATCAGCTATTTTCAGTATTGGTGCCGAAGTGAACGCCTTCTTCAACCCTTCAAATGCTTCATTACACCTGTCATCCCATACATACGGCGTGTCATTCTTGGTCAAATTGTGTAGGGGGCGAGTTGTCTGTGAGAATTTATTGATAAATTGACGGTAAAAGTTTGCAAAACCTATAAACCGTTGAAGCTTGTTGACAGTCCTAGGAGCTGGCCATTCAGTCACCGCCTTCAATTTTGTAGGGTCCATCTTAACCTTATTGTGAGAAATGACATGACCCAAATATTCGACTTCTGAGCGAGAAAATTCACATTTCTCAGGCTTTAACCACAACTGATGCTTGTTGAGAATGTCTAATATTTCTAATACCACCTTCTCATGCGATGCACCTTTCTTCGTATAAATCATGGTGTCGTCTAGGAAAGCCGCGGCGTCTCTACCAATGTGATTCAATAGGATATCCTGAATAAAATACTGGAAATATCCAGGAGCACCTGTTGGCCCAAATGGCATGGTCAGGGGAGCAAATTGACCCGCCCGGCAGATAAATGCCAGTACGTCCTTGCAGCCTTCAGCTACGCGTAGGTTACCATACGTGTTACGCAAGTCCAACTTTGTGAATTGATTGGCATCCAGTAAACTATCCACAAGGTCCATCGTCAGAGGCAGCGGATAGCGATTCTTGACTGTCACAGCATTTAATTTCCGATAATCAAAACAGGGTCTGAGATTCCCGTCCTTTTTCCCTGTGAATAGGACCGGAGCAGCCCAAGGAGATGTGGTGCGGCGAATAGTTCCATTGGCTAATCCCGTATTCACCATTTCGTCCAGTGCAGCATTCTCAGCTGGAGACAATGGGATAATACGACTGGCTTGGGGTTTGGCTCCTTCAATTAGCTCAACTTTAAAATTGTATTTTCTTCTAGGCGGTAAGCATTGTGCCTTAGATTTCATGAAAAGTTGGATGTATCGGTGGTAAGAAGATGGAAGCATTTCCTCGACTGTCTTGGTTGGTAGCTTCATATTCTCATTGGCCGCTAGTCTGGAAGATGTTGACCAAGAAGCATTTGCCGCGTCGACTTCGGGTGTGTCTCTGTTATTCCCAATGTGAAGGGGCTTGCCAGCTGTTTTGACTGAAGAAATGGAGGAAACGGGATTGAACTCACATTGCGGGGGCGTTAGTGTACTTAAAGAAGCACACGCCCCCTTGTCACAGTTCCTAGCGTGCCCTGTGGGCTCTTCCTTCGGGCTTCCAGGGTTATGGTGCGGACTCGACGAGGCTGGATCAGCCGCAATGCATTCCCTTTGCATATTGTTCGTAGGTACGTCGTCTCTAGAAGGTTTGACGACTGAGTCGGTTGAATGTTCGTCATTTGATGCAGTTAGGCAGTAGGACTCGGGCTGTGTAATTCCAGGAGAAACAAGCTTGCCATCCTGTTCTGAATCAAATGGTACAGCAGGAAGAAAAAAGGACTCACTTTGCGGGGATGTTAACGCACTGTTGACAGTGCACATCCCCTTGCCAAAATTCCTAGCGTCCCTCCTAAGTTCCGCCGTGGGATCCACAGAGGGTGTTGTCGGTTTTGACGACTTCACATCGGTGAAGGCAGCAACCATACCGGCCGTGGCCACGTTGCCACTTGCCCAGTCAATCCTGTGACTGTTCTCGCGGATCCAAGGAATTCCCAGAATTCTGTCGTAAGTGTTCTTCAAGTTGGTGATGATGAAATGAGTGGGCATAATGTCGTGGTCGATGAGTAAGTCAAGTTCATGGGAGGATGTCATCTTAGAACCATCAAAACCCGTGACATCTCTTAAAATGCTCACGCCATACTGTAGTAGGCCGGATTTTCTGGCAAAGGTCTTGCCTAATACATTATGCGTAGCTCCTGAATCAATCAGGAGGCGGGCAGATGGTCTGTTGGATGGTGTGGCGCGGGATTCATGGGACAATGCAAAGGAGACAGATAGAAATAGCCGTGGATCACTATCATTGCAATATGTAAGTCTACTAGCTCCTAAATCAATTGAATCATTTGTAATCCCTAAGCTCAAGCAAGGCACACCCTTCAAGCTTGAGCGTCTCCATTTTTTGACGCGTCACTACGACTAGTTCCTTCACCCTGATCTCGTACCCCATCATCCTTACTACTTAATGCAGCCAACTTCGTCTCTAACTCGGCAAATCTAGCCCAATAACCACCTTGACTACCACCTCTACCTCTACCTCTACGATCTCCACCTCGGTTTGGGCATGTGCTAGCTATGTGGCCCTTTCCATTGCATCTGAAACACGAACCAGTGCGTAGACGGAGACTTCTTTCTTCGTCGGTCAATCGAGTAAAGGAAGAAGAGATGTCCATCGCGTTTGGGTCTCGAGCGGGAGCTGTGTAGGGTGTGGAAGTATTGGCTGTTCCATGAATTTTATTGTCTAATTTAATTGCCATATTTGAAATCTGCTCAATCGAGGTGAACTCCTCCTGGACCAATACCATAGCAACCCGGATATCCCGCTTCAATCCCTGTTTGTATTGACTGATCAGGGTTGGTACCTCCCACCCGGTGTTTGTTGCGTGTAGATTAAATTCATATGTATACGCAGCGACAGTGGTCTTCTGGGACAGGGATCTAAGAGCCTTCTTGGCCTTTGATTTCTTTTCTGTGTCGAAATACATGGACTTGAAATTCACGATGAAACGGTCGAAGGTGACTAGATGAGCGGTCAAAAGGTCTAATACTTCTTTCATCAAGGGCTGTGCCCACGCGCTAGCGTTGCCGGTGAGGTAGGATAGAGCAAAGACAACCTTAGAACAATCGTCGGGAAACAAATACGGGTGCGCCAGCATATAAAGCTGGACTTGACTTGCAAACACCTCCGCTTGATTACCGTGGGTACCGTCAAATTTATCTGGCGTAGAGACCTTGGGTCCTTTGGTTGTAACAGGAGCGGGTTGTGGGGCAGCAGGCTGAGGGATCGCAGCTTGAGCAGGCTGGGTTGCCGACCAATTAGCCTTGAACGCAGCTAATCGTTCCTCAGCTTGGCGGCTTCGTGCTTCAGCTTGTTCACGCAAGGAACGTTCAGATAAGAGAGCAGCCTGAAGGTCAGTGAGTTGACACTGTATTTCTTCCATCTTGGTAGCGGTGAGTTCAGAGACAGGTAGTGGTGGAGAACCGGCGTCAACGTAAGGTGTTTCGGTATTGCTCTCCGGTTTGTCTGGTGTCCTGTACGTGGGAGGCGTGGTGGTTGAGTTTGGCAGTGATCGACAGTTCTAAACTTAAATTCTAATTCTAATTCAATTTCTGAGTCTTCAAACCAATACTTTGGTAATGGTGGCTGAGTCTTCTAATTTTAATTTGATTCTTCGGAGGCTTGGTTCAATTGATGTTCTGATGTCCTCGACGCCCATCAGATTTAGATCCGACAATATGTTAAGGCTCAGGCAAGGGTCTGTCGACGGGGATTGAGGATGAGACTATAGCCTATTAGATTGATTGTCGGATGAAGAAGAAGAGAGCAACTCNGTCCTACAAGAGTGACGTATATACAAGTGTTATGTGACATCTCTCAACCCTTTCACTAACTGTTACATGCAACTTGAGATCATAACAGTCATGGTACAATGAAGCCTCATCTCCACACATAAAGAATGCACTTGGAGACAGTTCTCTAATAAAGATGATGAAGTGCAGGTCCTGTTTAGATTTGATTGAACACCCTTAAAATGTCTATGTGGTGTTTGGCATCAGACCTATGGACCTTGAAGTGTTCAATAATAACCCCAAATCCCTGTGTGTTGTTCATTTTTTCTGATGTTACAAAACAAATTTAACCCCCACTCATTGATAAATATCAGATCACAAAAATACAATTTCTTTTGCAGGTCTTTTCACAACAGCCATTTACAAATTTGTGGACCTAGTGTGCCATGATAGGAACCTCAAGTTTTGATGACCAGACTGTTGCTGTGAGCTATCAGCACTATAGCTTTGTTGGTGCAGCACATTGTCATGCACACAAAATATAATTCTGATGTAACCTGCAACTTGCAAGAACCCCAAAGGGGGTATAAAAGCTTACTCTTTGTGAACTAGATGGTTGACAGTCAGCTGATCTGTGTTGCTTACACGGAAAATGCACATGACTGCTACCTTCGAGCTCAACCCATTCTGCTGTCCCATCTCCCTTTCCCACATACTGTGACTCCAACAACTCTGGATCACAGTGCTATAGTGCTCAATGTCAAGAGTGGCGTAATGTCGCATTGGGTTTTTTATTTCTGAGTAGGGTTGGGTCAAAATAAAATATCCTCTTTTTATTTATTTTTTTCCTTCACATGACTGTGTGCCACCCAATCTACCAGTGTATAAATTTTGTTGTTCAAAATTGTCAAAAATGAAAAAGTTGTTCAATGACAATCTTGAACCATTTTTGAGATTTGATCCTACAAAAAATTCCAAACAGTTTTGGATAGCTGCCCATGAGCTCAT
>KZ143856.1:0-14644 GCA_002157085.1 Melampsora occidentalis | reverse complement strand
TTTTTTTTTAAATTATCATACACGAAAAAAATATCAAACGAAAGAACACCGCAAAGCGTGAAAGAAATGGAAGCACGAATAGAAGGTGTCGAAAAAAGAATGACAAGAGCAACGTCCGTAGCTAGAGGTATACCACCCGGACCAAGCTTAGAACACATCAAGAAGTCGTACAAGAAGAGAGATCGACCGACAGACATCGATGAGGAAGAAGTAGAACAAATAGAGATAACAGGAGGAAATATCGATGGTGAAGCAGTACCACCAGAAAATATTTGTGGACCGAGCAGAATGAGCTCATCAGATCAATCCTGGAGACCGCCCGTAGAAAAGGGGAAAGGGAGGAAGGAATCTTCAGACACGGAGGATCTGGACGGAGAAGAAATAACGTATTTAGGTTAGTCAATCTCACTTCTCATTTCAAACTTAATTCTCCACTTCCATTCAAACACTATAGTGTCACGAACGCATCCCACACATTGGAAGCAATAAGCAAATGAGGAGGGAAATCCCCGTTTTCGACCCTAGGCCTAGGCAACCCAAAGTGGGAAGCGATAATGGCAGGNCAGGAAGAGCTACCCTGGCTGATAACAAGGAGAGGCGTGTTCATACTCAGTTGGAGATGAAGCCTGCGAGAGAAACAATACGAGAAGTGTAAACAGAGAACTTACGTATGGGGTGAAAACCTGTTTCTCGAATTCCCAATAGCAGACGGTGACACGGCGGTGATAATGCAGTCCCGAATTGACGACCTCTATACGCAAGGGAAACGAGCAGAAGGAGCTGCGATGTTAGAAAACTTCATAGACACGTTACTACATGAAGAATCACAAACCGTAAACCAGAACAGTGGGCCAACCCCAGGTCCAAGCCGCCATGCCGACATGCGAATTATTTCTCCACTACCAAACAGATCAACACAAAAACGAAAAGACCATCAGCAACCAGCGCAGAAACCAGTAGAACAGGTGAAAAGGGTAGTCCCACCAAAACCCATACGAAATGAGATAATGGTCCAATTCGACCCTAGTGAACTTGAACAAAGGCTATTAGGCCGGAATGCAAATCGAGTCGTTCCAGATGGCACACCGAGAAACGCGGTTAGCTCGAGGAAAGAAGGAAGGACCGAAGTAGAGGATAATGAGGCCCAGCCGACGAGAGGCAGACCATTGAGGAGAAGAAGCCCGCCAACAGATAGTGAACGAGACAGCTCACCAGCAAGCGTTCAAATCACAGAGGTACGACGACGAGAGAGGAGGCGATCACCAGCACCGTACCGGTTAATCCAGGAGGACCTATCAGAATCATCGTCACAAAATAGCCGGATAGATCGACACACCAATCATACGGTTCACAGAACAGCCCCAGTAATCAACAATGCTGAAACTAGACCACCAACGGCTCCGGATAGTGGAGGAACAATCCTGGAAAAAGAAGAGGAACTAGCGAAGGCAATGTTAGAATCGGGGAAAGGCAGAATGGTGCTTTCTAATGGTGATGTGATAGAAAACGGACGCAGGATCTTGAAAGACGTGACGGTACAAATGACGAAAGGACTCACTCAATTATCCCTGACACTTCAGCTTTACTTACGAACATTTAAAGCATACATTCCCTTAACTGTGTTCAACAAATCCTTCTTAATACAAGATCACCAGTCCTGGAGTACAAAGAAGGCTTTATCGGAAGCAAAAATTTTAGAAGGAGGCGCAGGAGTGAGAATTTATAGCGGTGAACCACCAACCGACGAGTTAACCATGCAATATGAGCAATGGCTAGATGCAATCTCTCTATTCATTAAATACGTACGGCAAGAAGGCTGGCAAACCCAAGAAGACAGATTCGAAGGCCACCGTCAACTCGTTATAGACCTGAGAGAAGAGGTTGGTTGGATGGTAGCGTTGAGATATTGCAGACGTATCCGACAAGGTGTGATGAGAGCAACGGTAGATAAGAACATATGCAATATCTCGACAATCCAGTCAGCAATCCTACACGAAGTCAAGATGACATGCGAAAATTACAACGAACGGGCTTACCAAACGAATCCCTATGCGACAGGAGGCGTAAGAGAACATATCGACCCGGAGACAGGCCTCCCGAGAACATCTTACACAACAAAAGCGACTCCGATAGCGGCAACCCCGTTCAAGACGGAGCCAGCAATTCCAAGGAAAGAGGGATGGCTGCCGCAGGCTGAATACAAAGCAAAGAAGGCCGCTGAAAGGGCGAAAAGACAAGCAGCAGCAAAATCAAGAAATGAATACGTTAAGAAAGATGATCGTAGAGAACGAGAAAGGAGCCCAGACCGCAGAGGATATAATGATTATCAGCGGGGCCGGAGTAGAAGCCGTAGTAGAGATCGCTACAGGAACGCTAGATATGGCGACGGCAAATACCAAAAAAGGAGCTAGTAAGTTTAGACATTAATTAAGAAATTTGAAATGATGAAATGCATGAAAATCAAGTTGTGGAGTCTACCAAAGTGAGGTCCCTGACGAGAGAGACCTTGCCTAATATAGCCATGAACCGTCAGTTTTGAAATTACCACATCCAGAGATGACCCGGCAGAGTGACCAGACAAACAAGGTAATGAACAACTTGAGGAAAACGCTAAATTGGCCAGAGAGCGTAAGATGTGAGATGAACCTCGAAGTGTGGGAAAGAGAATTAAAGAAGTTGAACATACTGGATAAACACAGGGAGGTGTTGAAGAGTTTTGTAACAGGTTTTGATCAGGGGATTCCGGAGATCAAGATTCCTAATATGCGTTACTACTGCCCGCCAAACCATTCATCAGCATTGCAAGCAAAGAAGGAAATAGAGGAAAATTTTGAAAAAGAAATTGAAGCCAAGAGGATGTTCGGACCTTTTACAAAAGAGGAAGTTCATGAAAGAATCGGTTTCTTTAGGACGAGCCCTTTGGGCGCAGTAACGAACGGAGATGGAAGTTTGAGACCAATAAATGACCTATCATTCCCTAGGAGAGAACCAACCATTAATTCCGTAAATGCAGCAGTGAATAAGGACGAATTCGTTACCTCGTGGGACGACTTTGATAAGGTAGTCAGGTTCCTCCTTGCATCGAAAAGCCCGGTATTGCTAGCCATATACGATTGGGCAAAGGCATATCGCCAGATCCCAACAAGACCAGGGCAATGGCCTTACTTAATGATATTGACGTTTGACGAAAGAGTCCTTCTCGACACACGAATTACTTTCGGGGGCGTGGCAGGTTGCGGATCGTTCGGGAAAGCCGCAGACACCTGGAAAGAAATCGTCCAAAGGAAATTCAATTTCACCAAGGCGTTTCGATGGGTGGATGACACTTTGTTTGTGAAACCAGACGATGGGTCAAACAATTTCCAAATGATAGACGTAGTCAATCTCAGTAATCAGATGGGGGTGGTAACAAACCCGACGAAATGGAAGGAATTTGCTTACGTGCAGAAGTATCTTGGGATGGTATGGGACGGTAAAAACAAAACCGTAGGCCTGGAAGACTCGAAACGTAAGCTGAGGATGGAGCAAATTCAGGAGTTCATTGACCTACAGAAGGTAGACCACAAGAAAGTCGAAAAACTAGCAGGACGTTTAGCACACGCGACGTTGATCTATCCCCAGTTGAGATGCCACTGTACGGCGATGTACCACTGGATGGCACAGTGGGTACATAAACAGGCATTACGAGATATCCCGGAAGAAGTCAAAACCGACCTAGAGACATGGCTAAGGATACTGTCGACAGCAAACCCGAGACGGTTAATCCAGAGACCAGGGGTGAAGAACGTCGCGTGGGTAGGAGACGCGTCGACGTCGTACGGAATAGGAATCGTAATAGGGAAAAGGTGGTCTAGATTCCGTCTGAGGCGAGGTTGGGATCGAAAAGAAGAAGATGGGACAAAACGGGACATAGCATGGGCAGAGACAGTGGCTCTGCGCCTAGGCTTGTTAATGTTATGCAGGTTGATGTCAGTAGAAGGCCAGGAGTTCTTAGTACTCACAGATAACGTGGTCACAGAGGGCGCAGTCAGGAATGGTAAGTCAAAAAACCTGTGGGTAAACCGGGAATGGATCAAGATTCAGGAGGAGACACTCCGCCTCGACTGTTGCCTGAAACAAGAGAGAGTGAGATCAGCAGACAATGCGGCAGATCTCCTGTCCAGGGGTTTCGATTCCTCGAAACACGTGAGAGACGAAGTAAATGTTAGAGTTCCAGTAGACCTACAAAAATTTGTGACACAAGAATGAAATGAACCAATAAATCAATGAGTCTCCGAAATTGATAGAGAGAGAAAGTCCAATCGATTAGCCCTACCCCCTATCGCACGTCTAACGAAGCAGAAGTCCTACAGAAGACGGTATGCCAAACAGAGTAGATCAGGAACTTCCGAAACATTTCGAAAAAGCCAAGAACTCGACGTCGTTAGCAGGAAGACACGCAGCGATTAGCGGTTGGGCGACGAACACCCTGAAGGGCTACTCGAGTGGAATGACAAAGTTCATCGAGTTTAAGGAATGCACGTCAGGAGCTTTTGATGAAGAAGAAACAATATCAGACGAAGATATATATAATTTTATATCATGGGCAGGAGAATCAAAATCAGAAAAAGAGAACGGACCAAAACGAACTATCTCAGCGGTAACTATAAAGAAGTACCTAGACGGGATAAGGGCGTGGCACATGGTTAAACATACGAAGCGGCCATCAGCAGACGCCGAGGTCGTAGCAGTACTATTACGAGCAACCAAACGAAACGAAGAAGAAAAAGAATTAGTGACGAATAAGAAACCTATAATGATCCAGCAGTTATTTCAACTTTTTAAAGAAACGTACAATAAATCGGATGAGATGAAATTGGTCGGATCTGTCGCGATAATCGCCTTCTGGGGCATGGCAAGATTAGGCGAATTACTAAGGAGCAAACCAGAAGAGGGTGCCTTGTTACGAAGACACGTTGAGTTCGGTGAAAAACAAGGAAAGCGGTTCGCACGTCTGCACCTACGGAAAGCAAAAACAGCAAAAGCAAATGAGATTCAAGTGATACATTTGCAGCAGCAGTACAATGTACTCGACCCGGTAGCAGCTTTAGAAAGGATATTATTGTCAAACACGGACGCAGATAGAGATAGCTTACTTTTCGCATCTTCAGGACCTGGCGGGATGAAAGGATTGTCAAAACCAAGATTCCTTAAACTGGCCGAAGAAACGTGGGGGAAAGCAAGCGTCGATAACTGGTCAGGGCATTCATTCCGGGTAGGCGGTGCGTCAATAAGGTACAACCTAGGCACTCCGATGAAAGCAATAGCTAAGCAAGGAAGATGGAAAACTTTAACTTACTTGAGATATTTAAAGGCCTACTCGGAGGAGGAAAAGGAAGAAACAATTCGTTTCATGGAGGCCTTAGAAGAAAGAGACGAGCAGCGATGAAATACATGCGCATAGAAACGCCTCACGCAAATCTAATTGAGTTGCGCAAACTCTAATTTAGGAGGAGGCAAGACCGGAATTACCTGAAATTACCCGAGAAAGGGGCTTCGTCGATACAGGTGAGCTCTGGTGGCTAGCACCCTGTCCACCTGAGATACTCTCAGCGACGAGAGCAAGCCACGCCACCCTTCGAAACATCCTGAAAGTACTTTCAATTCCCTCAGAAAGTACTTTGTAAACCGGAACCTTTGTTCTTGGGTCCACCTGCGCGATTATTGATCCTTTCCTTAGACTTTGAACTTAACAAAGTTCTTCAGGATCGTGTGTGTATGTTCAAGGGCGCGGCGAACACACTTGTGAGAGATACTTGGACCTTCTCATGAATTCACAAGCACTCGCGATCGTGAAACTTCATCCCTTCTTGGGCTACAGATGGTCACCTTTTGTCGGTCTATTTACCTTTCCAAGCTTCAAGAGTGGCTCTCTGTCCAACTACGGACCCAAATAAAATGAATCACTCAGACATGATTTACATTAGGTCGACTATCTGAATATACTTATGAAAGAAAGTAAGAGATTGCCTCTGTGTAGCAAAAGCTAGGATCGTTCTTGGTGGATGCCGTTGTGCTCAAAGAACCACCTGTTTGGTAAAGATTGTGTCTATGCTCGATGCCTTTGATAAAGCAAATCTGAACCACACTGAAAGGATAGTCAACACAATCTCCGGCATGAGATTAAGATATGGCTGTGAGCTTCACTTTCGGTTTTTCATTCTTAAGTTCTTGTCTTGCTTGTACATTTCTGACTCCCAGGTGATCTCATTCTTATTTCTTTTTCATTTCAATTTGTCTGAATTATATTTTCTATCATCGCTGGCTGGCCAGAAGCTCTTTTACTTTTACTTCATCTGATACTTATTTTTTTTTATCATCACTGGCTGGCCAGAAGCTCGTTTATCTCTCATCAGCTCACATTCACCGATATCAAGTCTTCAAAACTTCTATCTCCTTCGTCAACTTATTGATCCAGGTGGTCACGGTCTTCCCCTCAAAAAACTTCCATACTACCTTTGTACAGTTTTCCTGTGATTGAATCCATTACATCGCCTGCCAATGGATATCGGATTAAGCGGGACAAGTGCCGCTGCGGTACACTCAAATTCTGAAGGTCAGTTCCTGTACTGACATAATTGTATTTGAATTTTGTTATTGATTTAGATTGATTTTGCCACTTATTTTCCACTTGTCATAGGTCGCAGCAAACGCCCAAGAGTCGAAGATGGTAAGTGGTTTTAATTCAATACCACATATTTCCGATCTAATGTTATGGTTTGGATGTTTCTTTCTCAGATGGTTCTACGCAGCGACAAGGCTCACCACTAATCGTCGACAACGATGATGATTCAGATGATTTTGATGAAAGTGATTCGGGTAAGTGTTACGCTATTCCTTTGGAAATAGGCTTCAACTGAATCTCACCTTTATCTTTCCAGATGGTGAACTCACACCTGCTGAACAAGCTACTCGGAAGCGCAAACTGAAAGCAATACGAAAGGAAGCAAAGGAACAGCGAGACCGTAATTCGATGTTGAGTAAAATGGCCAACTCACATGCGACTCCCAAGGCGGCAACTGCTTTAGCTAGAGCTCTTCAAGAATATGTGAAGATGCTTCTTGGTGTGTATCGGAAACAACGCTCTCCAAACTCTTCTAGTCCAGAACCTTCACTTCCCGAACCACCAACTGTAGACGAAGTTCGCGCGTGGGCAACCCGTCAGCAGTCTCGTCAGGAATTGATTAACAATGCCATGGAACGTGCTGTCAAGAAATACCTTTCAAAAAAACCTGCCGACTTCAGACCAAATCGAACGCAACTCAGGACTGTAGAGAAAGATGCAGCTCAGAAGGCAATGCTCTCCGCGCCATTAAGACCTGTTAGATTTGTGTCTCGACTCTCACTCACGGTTGGATCGAGGTACGACCACAGATGGGGATCTCAATGTGAAGGTGCACTAGCTATGGCAGGCTTCACTCGCTGTACATTCGACTGGAACGGCCGACCTGATTCTGCTTGGAACACCGCCATGACACGAATCATTCTTCAAGAATGGGAGAAGTGCCACGAGGCTCACGGAACCAAGGCTTTTGGGATCTTAGCAGCCGAAAACACATCAGCCAACCGACTTGAGATTGTCCGACGATGGTGCGAGAACAAAGCTTCTACGTTCCGTGATCAAGAGAAGATGAATGCGATGTCCCAAACACCAGAGGGTAAGGTGCGAGCAGCGCAGTTACGCAAGATGTCTCGGACTAGGGACAGACGAAGGCGAGCAAAAACCAAGGTAAGTTTATTCCAATTTAAAGTTGGTTTTCCTCTTCATGTAGATGTGATTTTTGTTGATTGTTATCTTTGCATTTGAAAAAGATCCACACTGCGCGCCAGGAACTAGCCCAAAATATATTCGGTGTAAATTCTCCCGAATACCTCCTCTTGTCTCATTCAGAGGTACACTCTGAAGACGAAGTCACGATAACTAACGGCTCAGGCACACGGACCAAAACAAGACTCGAATGGCGTAGCGGAGCTTTGGATACATTTGTGAACCTTGTTGATAAAGTTATCCCTGGTCAAGAAATCATTCCAAGAAGAAAAGCACGGGCACAGGCGATTGTTGAACGTGGTTCATACTCATCACAAAGCGATCTTGATGCTTTTCCTCCTCAAGGGTTTCAGGAATCTCTTGTCTCGAATGCATGGCTTGACAAGATGTCCGGAGTTGCTGTTTCAAACTTATGTCTTGTTAGGGCTGAGGTAGTTGACATACATAAATCGATTCAAGTTTTGACTAATCTAATGTTGCCAAGAGGTGCTACTGGGTTAGGTGAAGGATCAAGTAGTAGTTCCGGATCAGGTTCAACACAGGTACCAATGATGACTCAATGATAGCGCTGGTAGCTTCTTGTTTTTTATCTTATGCGTGGCGGTGGTTATTTCATTTCTGTAAATAGTTATTTTTCTCATCTCTCCTGTTAAAGTGCTATTGTTTATCTGTTTCTTGTGATCTCATGCCTCCTGTTGAAAGTTCTAGTGTTTCTTTGTTTCTTGTGGAATACTTCTCTCTTTACCAACCAGCTGTGGTTGTTTTCTATCTCTACACCTTGGTTTACGCTTGGTAATTAATTCACTCATTTGCTTGTTGAAAGCCACTCAGTTCGATGATCAAAAGACTGATCTTGAGACCAAAATTTTGAGCGAATACACCAAAACAAACTTTGCTCAAAAACATCTTGCGATTGGGTAACATATTATAAGATATCACCCCTTAATGGTTGAATACCTTGCGCGATGATCAGATGGTCGGGTGTAAAAGAATATATAGAAGGGTCAGTTGAATTCAAGTTTTACAGTCTGCTCACTATAAGATGTATACTTTGCCCGGTCCCCGCTTCATCAAAAACCCTTGATGACCTGTAGTTCCGATCACCTTTGATTTGATTCCAGTGTGACTCATGCCATCAAACGTGTTTGACTATTGACTACAACAACTACCTATGCACAACCTGACCACAACAACTCAGATCATACAAATACCATCCCAATTCGACTTCTTTGACACCAATACCAACTGATTGTAAAGGTAAGTAATATCATTCATGAAAGAGAAACTTTGCTTGCAGTCAAAGGCTCATACATGGTTTGTTGTCCGAATATGTAGCTTGCTTGTTAATAACTGCCTATTCCAGATCAATTCATGTCAAAAATCGATTCTAATCACTTCTGTTGCACCTGTGTTCCTCCCGAGTGCAACACCGAAAGCTTTGAATATGGAGGAGTTACTTATGTTGGAAAACTATTTAATCGTTCAAACTATCCGAAACACCTCGAGAAATCACTGGCTCAACAACGAAATGAACCAGAAAGGTCTCTTGCAAGTGGAAGTGGAGCCCTACAACAACCTCTGTCTCAAGCTGAACAGCAAGCTCAATCGAGAAAACGCAAGCATTCAGATCCACCGGCATCCCATGATAACAATGAGACTAGCGATATCAACCTTTGGCCTCAGAAGCATCCACGGACCACGAGTGGAAGTACGATGGTGCTGACCAGTAGTGAAATTCAGATTCAGCCTTCAACACTTCTTACCTTCTCCACCGAACCATTCAAAGTACCTCTTACTTTTTTACAACATCGTTATTGCCTTCAATCAATGTTTCATGTACTGCATGACCACTTCAACGAGCACAAGAGCGTACGAGGTTCTCGAATTTCCCTGAAGATGGAGAAATCCAAGGTCGAAAATGCTCTAGCCAGCCATCCTCTTGCATCAAAAATTTTAAATGAGATTCCCTTGACCCTTGACAAACTCATCAAGACCTTCCGGTTAGACACCAATATAGTCACTAACGTCTGCTGTTATGTATGCTGCAAGCTTCACGGAATACTTGACCAAGTTAACGCTCCTTCTATCACTCAATGCAATCATCTTCGTTTTCCAAAGAAAACCTCAGCAAGTCGTCGAATAGTTTGTGAATTCCCACTTTATGTATCTAGTTCTTCAAAAATCAACAAAATCAGACCGAGGTCAAATTTTTACCATCAACGCTTCATTGAATGGATTGCAAAGATGTTATCATTCCCTAAGTTCGAAAGCGCCCTCGACACACCTCTGACTTCCCCACGTCCTCCCAATGGTATAATGAAAGATATTTGGGATGGGAAGATTTGGAAGACTTTTAAAGATGGCGATGGGAAAATCTTTACCCGATCTTCTGGAAATCTAGTTTTTGGCTTCTATGCCGACTGGTTCAACCCTTGGGGCAAAAAAGCGGCTCGATCGTATTCTTCTGGACTCATGGTACTCATCTGTTTCAACCTTCCACCCGAACAGCGATACAAATCCGAAAATATATTCCTTTATGGAATTACCCCCGGACCTCGTGAAACTGATTCTGATCAGATTGAACACCTCATAAGACCTCTCCTACTCGAATTTCTTGACCTCTGGAGAGGAATCTATTTCAGCAGCACCTCACTTCACCCAAACGGCCGCCTGATTCGAGTTGCCATTTGGCCATTAATTGCCGATGTGCCAGCCCAGAAGAAGATTTCGGGTTTCTCCAGTCATCGCTCCACTAACTTTTGCTCACGTTGTTATATAACCAACAGAGAAATTGAAGATGTAGATTTTAAATCATACAAGGAACGTCACCCCAATTCTTACAAGGCACAAAGTGAGCAATGGCTGAAGGCCGATGATTCTTTGGACCGTCACAAGCTCGTGAAAGAATATGGTGTCCGCTACACCATATTCTCAGAACTCCCATACTGGCAACCCATCAACTTTCAAACATTCGACATCATGCATTGCCTGATTCTTGGTCTTTTGGAGTGTTTTTCGACTGCTCATCTCCAGCTTGCTTCGGCTGGGGCAAGTCTGAAGATTCTGCAGGAAAAACTGATCCTAAAAGGCGTATACACCAACTTCACCCAACAAAACGATTCTGAAATACATGTTTCGGACTCCGTTCAAGTCCCTCAACCATCTGCTGGCATGTCCGAAATGGAACTTGATCTTCCTGAACCCGTTGATGAGCTTTCCGAGAAATCCAGTAATCACACACACTATACTCGATCTGCTAAGACAAAGTCGGTCACAGAAAGTTCCATCGAAGTCAGTCAAGAGTCTGTTTCTTCGAAATCATCCAATGCCACTGCTCATGCCCCTGAAGGTCCAGTTCTAACTCCACATGAGCTGGAGCTTATCCACCTATGCATCCGAGAAACAACCATTCCGACTTGGCTCACTCAAGTTCCTCATCACATCGGAATGGCAAGCGCTGGATCTCCAAAAGCAGCGGAGTGGCATATCTTGTATTCTGTATACATGGTATTATCACTGATACCGTATCATCAAAACTCTGATTGTGAATCATCATCTTGGAAGATCTATCAGGGTATCACTTTAGCCACGCAAGTAATCAATATAGCGGTCTCGCGAGTTTTGAGACCCGAAGACCTCAAGAATCTCGATGCCCTTCTTCTTCAGTACCGAAAACATCTACAATCGGCATGGCCAAATATAAAGTCAAGGCCCAATATTCACTACGCACAGCATCTCACCAAGCAATGCGAACTATTCGGTCCTCCATCTTACACCGCAGCTTGGGCTGGGGAGCGGATGATAGGCACTCTGGTTTTGGCACCTAAAAACTCGCGTAAAGGTATGTGTAGAATTCCATTTTCCCTTGACTGTGACCATTCCTCAATGACCAATACATACATCTCTCCTTTCTGAACTGAACAGGTGTTGTGGGAAAGACTTTGATCAATTCTCACACTCAGCATGCATTATTTAAGCATGTCATCATGAATACTTCTCAAGACTATCGAGCTTCAATCGGTGTTGAAACACTCTCTCATTCAACTTCAACTAAATGGAAATCAGTTTCTCCTTCTGATGAAGTCTTGACAGAACTTCGAGTGGCAATAGCAGGTCGGACAGATTTTAAAATTTCTGAAACCTCGAAATTCGAGTTGACCGTTCAGTGGGAATATGGAGGAAAGAACTTTACTCAATTTTCAAAACATAAGGGTAACAGTTATGTACAGTTTGAAACTGGAGGACGAGCAAACTTTGGCACTATTGATGGAATTTACCGTGTAGTTGGTAATAATTCCCCCTTTTTTTTGGTTAAACCTTTCACTGTTCTTCAAGGACTCGACGAATCACGGAACCCTTTCCGCTCCCTGCCATATTTGAAAGCTACAGTTATGTATCATTCATATCAAAAAGTCCAATGTGTGCTAGTTGATAAAATGTTTGGACATGTTGCTGTACGTGCGAATCCCCCAAATACGTTCAACATACCCCATGCAACAGTATCAATAGTCGCACTCAGAAGCATGGTACGTTTCTCTTGAAATATTTACCCTTTTATGATCATACAATACTAATGGTGGTGTGCCTCCTTGAAACTTTAACAGGGTATTTGCGACACTGCATTTAGAGCTTGTGATGATTTGCTTGAAAAAAGTGACTGATACTTGGAACTATCGAAATCATCTTATTATTTAATAGAGGTCCAAAATTATCTTGAAAAAAGTTTACAAAGGATTATTGATCAATCTCTCGTGATTCCAAAGACTGTTATACATGCTAGTAGTCTTGTACTTTATATGAAATAGCTGTTTCCTCTTGTGATTGGAATCCTTTCCAATCAAGTCTTTATGTATCAAGTGGTAACTTTGAGGAGGACCTGATCGAGAACGATAGTCTGATCACAGTGAAGGAAATTGGAATGAAAGATTTCACGGCTCCACTGATTTGGTGGACAGTTGAAAACAGTTTGCATACAACTCTAGCAGACCGTCAAGTTGATGAAACATGGATATAATGTATATGAACAACTTCAAACCACCCCTGAATACACAACAAAAGAAGCGGAATAAAACAAAGAAATTTGTGAAGATAAAACATGGATTGAGATCTACTAGTAATACTGATTTGTAATGGATATCTTAAAGATTGATTTATACTTGAAGATTGCGAATTTCATCACAAATCTCATCCAAATCTACAACAGGTTTTGTATCTAAGGATCTCTTCTGTTCGTATGTGAGACCAGAGAGAAAGACTGCATTATAACAGTTTTCGGGAAGACCGCAACATACAGCAGCCTTTGAATTGAAAGAGGTCCCTGGGATACGACATTGATCGAAACGGCTGATTGCAAGGGCTGGAGTGTCGACAGTGGCTTTGTAGTTGAATGAAAGTCCATCTATTTGACGAATAAGATTTTCGTACTGTTGACTTCGCCACCTCAATCCCACTCTCTTGAATTTCACCTGATCTGGATACCATTCAGTGTCTGAGCAGCATTCGGCATTGGGCATGATAAGCAGGGGATCAACTTTCAGATGGCGTTTGATCGTCTCTTGGCGATAATTGAATAGCTGAATCATTGGATAATCAAATTCAGCCAAGACTCCTAGATCAATTGAATGCTATAAGCGCAGATCAACTGACCGTTCTTCTCTTTCGCGCACGCTCACGAACCAAAAGCTTTTGAGTGCCCCCGCGATTCAGTCGGATATCTTCAGCTCGTCCACGTAACCAGCGAAGTACCAGGGAAATGCAATTCATCTCAGTATTGTGAGATGAATTGATCCCATAGTTCTTGAACGCTCCCTGCTGCCTTGCATAGCGCCAGTGCTTGACCACAAAAACAGTCATTGTACGATTCCAATGATGACTATCCGGAAGATCCCATGCAAATGTGAATCGCTGAATGTTATGATTTTGAAGGTCGGCCATAAATCTGTTCTTGTATTCTTTCATCTCTTCATCGTTTAAAGTGGCTGAAGCAGAAGTGGGATTCAGGGCAAATACTAGTTGATCCATCATGATCTCGTGTTGAGTAAGGTTTGCTAGCTGCTGGAGTTCCTCGGGACTCGGCGTCATTGGATAAGCTTTATTAAATTGATCGATACCCAGTAACATCCGAGTAAAGGCGGCCAAAGAGCGACTGATGGCGGCGTTGTGTGATGGTAGAGTGCTCGCAACAGACGCATTCAAAGACTTGATTGAAGTCGGTGGAGACCCACGTTTCCAGATGTGATTGGTACGTGGCCGGTTTTGTGCAGGTGGCATATTGTAGTTTGTCGAGTATTAAACAGGAGGTTGGAACGATACGTCGTTCTTATTTGAATGAAGTGCACACTTGATAATTCAAGACTAGGACTGTACGTTCTAGTCGGACTATACACCCCAGGCCAACAAGGACAAGGGAAATATGTTGAAAGGATAAGCAAACTTAAATCTCTTTGGATAAAGGGGAAAGATACACGGAGATAAAGTTGGTCAAAATTGAGCGTAATCATAATACTAAAGCAATCTTTGGGTTGCTCTCGTTGTCGAGAGTGCCTCAGGTGGACAGGGTGTAGGCGACGAGCCTAAGAGGGTTCGGGGCCTAGTTCTAGGGACCTGGAGCTCACGGTATGCCAAAGCCCAAATAGGAGGGTGGGTGGGACCGAGGGCGCGAGGCAGGCCAGGCGGCTGGTTCTCGAGAACCAACCCGAAGGCAGGGCTCCGCCGCTACCCCACAACGATCTCTCTGACACGGCAAGTAAGAGAGATCTGTAGGTGTCGGATTCTAAACTCTTTGTGAGGAAGACGACAAAAAGAACCCACTCAACCCAAAGCTAACTGAGGAGTGGG
>MWRL01010717.1:0-15434 GCA_002157085.1 Melampsora occidentalis | reverse complement strand
TCATGAACGTAAAAGGATCCTTGTCACTGGAGGAGCTGGCTTTGTGGGTTCACATCTAGTGAGTCGCATCTGGACTTATTTGAGTTCTGAAACACGGATGCGCGCTCATTTCGAGTCCATTTTGGTACGATCACTTGATCGAATGTTAAGGTGGATCGCTTGATGTTCATGGGGCATGATGTTACAGTGCTTGACAACTTCTTCAGCGGCTCGAAAACTGCTGTAGCCCATTGGATGTGAGCCTATTTATTACTTTCGTGTGTTTTGTTACCGTAGTGCGGATACTGATGTGATTTCATGTTAGTGGACATCCTCATTTTGAGTTAGTCAGGCATGATGTGGTAGACTCTTTCATGATCGAATGTGATCAGATCTATCACCTTGCATGTCCGGCTAGTCCAGTCGCATATCAATACAAGCAAGTTGAGATTTCCTTGTTATCCTTACTCTTTCGAATTTATACCCTGATCGACGACATTTCATGGAAAGCTGACCAGACCCTCTGCTTTGATTTTACCTCTCAGCTCGATTAAAACTATGAAAACCAATTTCCTCGGGGTCAGTTTCGTAAAATATCCTGGCCAGCAATGTGCCGACACAGACTTCGCAAGCTAAACAGTGCGGTTCCTTTGTTTACACAACTCTGGTCGATCTCGCCCCGGTCGTGGATACCGCTTGATCGGGATGGATACAGACTATGAACATGCTGGGCCTAGCAAAACGAACAAAGGCAAGGTTTTTGCTTTCAAGCACTAGCGAAGTCTATGGTTCGCCTGAAGAGCACCCTCAAAAAGGTCTGCGTCGCGTTGTATCTCTTATATTCGCCCTACCTATTGTTTTCTCCTACTGAAGACTAATATCTCCGTGGGCCACTTCTGACACATTCAACTGAACCGGGATATGCTAGAAACTTACTGGGGGCACGTAAACCCAATTGGGCCAAGGGCATGCTATGATGAAGGTAGGTAACGAGGTGATAAACTAATATTGGAGGTGTTATATGTTTTTCTTGCATGAAGGCTTCACTCAAATAGTTCAAAACTTTGTTTCAAAACGGCCAGGTAAACGAGTGGCCGAAGCGCTCACATACGGTTATGCGCGTGAAAATGAGGTTGAGGTGCGAGTGGCCCGCATCTTTAATACCTATGGACCTCGTATGAGCCCCAGTGATGGCAGGCTTGTTTCAAATTTCATCATTCGGGCTCTCAAGGGCGAACCTGTGGAGATCTACGGAGATGGGCTTCAAACACGTTCACTGATGTATGTCTTTGACCTCGTCGACGGGCTTATTGCACTCATGAATAGCGATAGCGAATCTGTCAGGGATAGTCCAGTCAACTTAGGTAGCACTGATGAGCATAGTGTGCTTGATTGGGCACGGACAGTAATTGATATTATAGAAAAGGTGGGAGGGAAACAAGTCAGGGAAGGACAAGATGGATCAACCACAGAATCGACAAGAAGTGAGATTGTCTTCAAGCCACCTCTGGCGGATGACCCACCTCGACGTCGACCCGATACGAGCAAAGCGCAGGAGCACCTCAATTGGCAACCGAAATGGTCATCCCGGGATGGAATTGAGGACACTGTCAAATTCTTCATAAGTCTTCAAGACTTGGATCATCTATAGTGATCACCTTTGAGTTCTTTCAGTTGTGTAAATCATCCTAGGAATCTTGCGTAAGAAGGAGAGTGTAGCAGAATCCGTGGACTGCGTTCAATAGCTTGGTCTAACACAATTTGAACTCTTCATATCGTATAATCTAATATTGTTCAAGCACGCAAATATTTCAGAAGTGAAAAGAACCACTGTAACAACAATATGCTTCCATAGACTTACATAATAACCAGATAACGTGACACTGACACGTGCCTGTGGCCAGCCCTTTGGAGTACGTCGAGCCTATGCCGTGTCTCAAGGACAAGATACTTTACATGTGACAGATGCGGGATATGGAGAGCGGAATCGCTCGGACATGGGCATCGAGGTATCTTTGTCATACTGATAACGTTAGTAGCAGTTTTGTGGTTTGAAAATCACGGCAGGAGGAAAGAGGGATAAGCGGTACCAGAAAGACAGCCAAACAAACAGCAGGATCCTGAGTGTCGTTTACTTACAAGGGCTTTCTATACCCACACATGATCGAATCTCTGCTTGTATTATACCGGCCTCCAGGAACGTTTGCCGCAATCCCCCTTCACTCAGCCTTCTGTGTCACATGATGATAGCTGCGCGTTCAAATAATTTTTCTCAAACGACGTCTCATGTCACTGATGGGCGCATGGTAACGCGAGCGCAGGTCGCCATACATCTTAAGAGCAAGAGCAAAGAAGATAGACGCCAAGTGATGATGCATTGATCCTCATTTGACTCCCATGCAACGTGTCGTGTTGCAGAAGCAGGTCGGTCAGATCCGGGGTCAACCGATTTCCGTTGCACATGCCTATATACCCTGACTGCCTCATCCAATGGCCCGCACTTCACACTTAACCTGAAGTCTATCAATCTCCATGCTGTCAAGGCCAATGAGAAATCTGGTCCTCATCACCTTCCTCGTCATAAGCTTCTCGATGGTCCGGCTAGATATTCAGGCATACGAAGATTTGGGCAAGTACGCAGGTAAGCCTCTTACAAACCAACACTTTGTTTCACCTTCAATCAGCATAACTATGCATACACAAAACAATGTAAGTTGACTTACAACAAGCTGTGTGGGATGACAAGTCTTCGCCAATCAGCAGTGTTGGCAAAGTACATCATCAACCTGTCTTGATTATCTTTTGGCCCCTGAGGAGGAGAAGGCGCTCCTACTTTGCAATTGTACTGACAATTTGTTCACTGGTTACATTGTACAACCAACTCTATAGGGCATTTGCCTGCTGTGAGATCTCCGGACCTACGGCAGCCTTATTCTCGCAAGCGTAAGTCGTCGAACCCGACTTGACACAATAGATGGATCTGACTTCACGTATCGTCACAAGCGTGGAAGGCTTACATCCAGGGCTATCATATTCCGTATACAGACTTGTCTTCTGATGACTTGGAACGGGATCAGTATTCGTCTCTGAAAAGATTGCTCGGGCTGAAGAAAGACGAATTAGCAAGATATCCCAGATCCGACCTTTTGAGGATCTTGGCATACTTATCACGGCAACTTGAAAGAGCGCACGCTAGATTTGCCGCCAAACGACGCAGAAGAATGGTGAAAGGGAAGAATAGACGGCGAGTAAGAAAACTAGACCTATATCTGAGATGTAAGTCTGATCTGATGATGCCTCTTCCAAACTTTGACCAACTTCTTTTGGATACAATAAGCTATCTCGAAGGACGCTGACTTGATTCATTATTGACCTTCAAAATGGAAAGCTTTGACACCTTTCTTTCAAAGAATGAACACAATCTTTGCTCAATACAATGATACTCCCAGCTTCCGAGGTACTCAGATGCCTTCCCTATCTTGCATGACGATGAGGTATTTGCTCTCATATGGTGATCCTGGTATAGAGGAATTAGAGCTGAGCAACAGGGAAGCTAGAGTTGGATTGGAGATCGGCGTTACTGGATTGTTTGCTCACTGTCGGACTTCTGACCGTCCGCCCAATGTATCATCTACTACAAAATACCATCAAGCAAATCAGTTAGCATAGGGTTTGATTTATAAGTACGATATACGCTAGTTTAATGATTGGATATGTGGAGTGTGGATAGAATACTACACATTGGACAAATTGTTCTGACGTTGATCGTCCCCCGAAAGAGCATTTGGATTTTCAGTAATTTGAACTCATCCGAGTATGACATGCATTCTAAAGATGCTCAGCCCGGATGACTACCAGGGACTTTGATAAGTTCAAAGCCAGGCAACGTTGAGCTGAGTTGATATTTGCGCATGAGATATTTGACAAAAATCAGATCTGTCTCTAAATATATTTACCACCAGCACATTCACCTTAGATCGAGCCCCAGAAGAGTCCAGAGTACAAGCTTCGATTGTGCTCATCCAAGAATCAATTTTTGCGGTGTCCTTTTCTTTCTTGCAGACGATGGCTCAGATGGAAGCCTTGAAGGAATACATACAAAGCTACCAAAGGATTACTACTTCAATCAATAGTCACTGCTAGGCACTGAAAGATTTTATGATTCCCAAAGTTGAACGTGATACCGGATATTCAGATTCATGATTCAGCTGGCATAGATTAAAGGGTTTTTTAAGCTTAACAAAGCCCCTCACGAGCGCGTTCGCCGCGCCCTCGAATGAGGGGCTTTGTTAAGCTTAGAGTTTTTTTAACTTGGATACCCTCCTGTATCACGGCGTCTGTTACAATAGTTACTCAAAAAGATGAACCATTCCATTGAGCAAAGTTCCGTTGTATGATTTTAACACGAGCAACTTCTTGGACAACACTGGATCGTATGTCACTTTTCTTGGGCATCAAACAAAAACCACAATGAGGTATGGCCGAATTCAGAATCACAAACATGACTCTGACTATCCCCTATCAATATCGAATGTCAGACCCAAGTCGGTTACTTGGCTTTTGAGCACTCTTTGCATGCTATCAAGGGCGATTAAAAGAGGTGCACATGATAGAGGATCAATATATTTTCTTAACAGAGGATGAAAAAGGAATAAGACTTACTGATGTAGGGAACAGTCTCGGGTGTATAAGGGCAACTGTACGTGGATAGACCCGAGTTTGTGCATACTATATGAAATGAAAAAAGGAGGTAGAAGAGGAAATAATTTAGTAAGTGGATCCCATCACTCGAAAGTCAAGAAGAAACGGATGACTAACTGTAATGATCGTTCCGTTTAAAGGTGTAGCGTGTGCATTCTTGATCAACGGCATTGCCATTGCCGATCACGCAATTCTTCATGGGCGCAAATCTATGACCTATAGGATATACGAAAAATCGAGAAAGTGGTTAGGGTAACCCACCCTGAAAATGTGAAGAAAGAGATGGGAATATCACGATTTACCATCTCTTTGGCAACTGGCTGTTGGACAGACCCATGCAGCTGTATCATCGCGGCAAGCTTTGCGACAGAAGAGGAGGAATCAGATGGTGGTTTTGGATGGAGATGTTCAAAAAGTTGGACGGACCTGCAAATTGTGGCTGCGATGTGATACCAAATGCAAGTGTACATTTAATGGTACTCGTTTATGAGAGTGTAAAAGCAAATTGTGTGCTCCATATGACAATGAATGCAATAAAAAGCATGTGAGGAGATTGGAAGGATAACATGATAATGATGGTAGATGCAGATGAAAATGGAAAGGGGATGATGTGTGATAAGAAAACAACGTGATCTGCCGGGACTTATATACAAAATGTATACTATAGCGTCAGGAGAGCCCGAGAGAAGGCCAAAGCTAGAAGGGTTCAATTGCTGACGCCAAAACCTCAAGGATTGGTTGCAGTCTCATAAGTTCATAAGTCTTGTTCTTGGCAAAACTTGAACTTAATCTAAGACTACCCTTTTTTCCATGTCGCATCAAGGGCCTTAATAGACAAGTTTTGCAACATCTGGCAACATCCCTGAGCGAGCCTATGCCTACAGAATTTATTCCACGAGAGCATGCAGCAAGGACATTCTGATACCTACGGATAGTAATTGACGGCTGGCCAGCGTTGCTGCCATCTGATACTGGCCAGTGTTGTAGAATGCCAAGCCAATTGATCTCAATTGGACAAAATATATTTGAGATCACATTCCAGATTTGATGAAAGGGACGAATTGAACATCAGTTACTCTTTTGTTTTGTTTTTGTGTTCCAGGACCATGCTATACTTGTGTTTTGTCTATTCCCAAAGCAGCATATGTGAGTCACAATCCTGATGATTGTTTGTTAGCCTATGTCTAGAGAAATAATAGAGAGATGTCTATTGTGTCTATCACTGCCAGCATTGAAGAGATTCCCAGGTGGGAATATGGGTCCCAGGAACCAAATTCCCCACCTGTTACTKMTAGATATCTTCATAAGTATTTCCTCAGTAGCCATTGTGATGTATGTAGTAAATTTTTCAGGGTGTTTGTCTCAATTGTAAAAAGTTTACAGAACGTATTACATGTGAATTTATAAACCAGATGAGCAGGTAGCTGAGCGGACCTATATGTAGATGATAGCTGAGTATTCACTCAGATGTTTGCACATATGTAAGATACTAGGGACTGGGCGCCCAGCCGCCGCACTACCATTACCGTGCAATCAAATTACAATCAAGGATGACACCTATCATGTACTGCTCCGCCCAATCCGCATCCATTCCTATGCAATCTAAATTATCCTTATACTATGTATGAAGCCCGGGCAATCTCTCTCCACACTTCTCACATTGTTATCCAGGTTTGTATGCTATTACCTCTCAGCGCAACATATTCAAAAATGGGTTCATCTTTCCACCATTCCACTTTACCAGAAAGAAATCTCCCTGCAATACAAGCAACGCAATTGACACCTCGTCTATTACCACATGACTGTCATACCACACAGTGGAGTTACTAGTTTGACCTCGACTTCCTCCTACTCACTACCATTATTTTGAATCGGACCACTCATGCCAAGTACCCAATGTTCATGCCCTATCCCTCTCTTCTGATATTCCACTGTCACCGTTATCTCCGGGTTCGCGCTCTGGGCCTCAGCATCATTCATCGCAATCATGTCCCTCGTTTCCATGATTCCATCCAAGTTGACGCCTAGAATATTGTGTCGTCCCGTTACCTCATGATGTATCTCATCCTGAACCCTATCGCCAACGTTATCAATGTAACTACCCCTGGACCGACAATCATTCGGGAGAAATAATAAATCTCGGCAACAGACACCGATAAAGCATTATTATAAGCGAGCTGACCTTATATACATTAGGTCCAGTCCTACTGAGGTCGACACTTGGTCGAGTGATCCATTCTCATCCAATCCCGCCCCGCTCCCTCTATAATCACGCCAATCCAACCGGGCCGACGACCGTCAATACCCGTCATTCAAAATGCAATACAATACACTGCAGCTCACTCATTGACATCCGCAGCCATTGGTAAAGGTCGATCCTCTAGCCCCGATCCATCGTTAACGTCTGTTCCAACATCGATGTTTAGCGTCATAGTCAGCCAGGAAATCTTGAACAGCCATAGGAAAATCATCAATTACTCTCCGGTGCTGATGACATTTTGATCTCTGCGCTGTTCGTTGTGTCACCTCCGGTTGGGATTATACCAAGTCTGAAAGTACGTTGATATACTTATTCCGTGTGATTGCTTGCAGCGTAAAGTATCAGAGTAGAATCGATGACGTCAGACTCGTCGACAAATTCTCAACTCCCGATCCTAGTTGTAATGGCCCTGACCTATTCGCCGAGTATCAGCAAAGATTAACGCTCAACCGCTCGCATGCGCATAATATTTAATGCAAAATCCATCTCGGCCGATGTAATTCATTTTCATATTATATAACTTAAACTCTGTGAATCCCTATAACACAGTCTAGCAATCGACATTGACAATAATTACGATGGATCAAGACAATCAAACCAGCCTCGACTACATCCGTTCCCAAGAAGCAATCCCCGAACTACGCAGCATGCAATTTACTGGCGTGTTCCATCTCAATCAATCCGTTAGTGCAACTCCCTGGTTTACCTCTGTGTCAACTACTAACTTTACCAGGTTGAGGGCCGACGTAACGCCATCGTTCCCTACAAATATTACAGTTCTACGATCGTTCCGAAGGATCCAGGATACTTACCAAAGCCAATTCTCATCGCCAACAACATGATTGTACCGTCTATCCATGCCGGCATGGCATTCCGAATCAGCGGCCGTATCACGAATCGATTCACTCAATATCCCCCGGTCTTGTTCCCAGACTATCAATGCCTACCCCCCACCCCATCAGAACTACTCATTACCACGACCTGCAGCAAAGATGTCTCCGTCGATAGTCGTGGCAAGGTCGTCCACAGATTCGACCGTCATGCTTTTAACGATGTAATAGTCACGGTCGAGCACCAAGACTACGATCCCGCAGTAAGTCATCATTCTTGGCGAAGTATGTCGTTCTGACAATCTTCGTTACGTTTGCAATAGGACCTTTGCTGGATTGTCTTCCATTCACGGTATATGTGCGATCGCAAGTACAACAAAGACTTCGACGATGCATTACTCGGAGTAGGCAACGTCCTCGACTTTCAAGGTCACATTAAAGGGTTTTACGAATCGTCTAATACCTGGTTGATCCGTGTAAGTTTCCACACATATGACCTTTTTTATGCTAATTGTACTTATTCGTCCTGCAACAGGTCGCTTCCTTTTCTCTAGCTTCCCAATGATTCAACTTCCTGGTGTGTTACTCAGACATAGTCCCAATCCCGATTCAGAGAGGCGTCCAATAAACCAAAATCTGACATCATAGAGTGTTCTGCGCTTTCACACCAAATCTCATTGGTAGCCATTATGCCATTACTTTGTATAATTTTTACATTTCGTTGCATTTTTATACAATCTCAAATGGGCACGGTCATCTCAATATTATAACAGGCAAGACTATTGCTACATTCCCCCATCCCCAACCTCATTCTTGTCGGTAGAAATCACTACATTGGGCCCAGCCCACGTTGTCTTCTGCTGCGTCTCGGCGGCATTCGCCTATGAATCAATTGGATCTCTGTTGCCTGCAAGTCCCCAATTAGCCCCCCATTAGTGATAAGATTGTAAAATTCGACTTACAAAGATCTCCCAAATGTTACCGTCCGAATTGTGTCCTACGACATTCCCTCGTAGCGAAATGCTGTTGCCAACTTCGAGGGCATCCGCCGCCAACGACGCTGTTATGTTTGGGTCGAGCACATAATTTGCGTAAAATTCAGAGTCCTAACACATGATTTATCAGTCAATGTTAGGGAATGTTAGAGAATATGACATACAGAGTTAGGACAACGATGGAGAACTTTTACCACTTCCATCGCGCAACAATCGATAGGCATTCTTTTACAAAACCAATCCACAATTTGGCCAACACCTTGTGCTGAAACTTTATTGACCAAGCTATTAAGTCGTACCTCAGCAGAATCAATCAAGATAGTACTACTTTCATCTTCAAATAAACTTGTTCCACTCTCAATCCCTTCGATCGCAATCGGACCTTCTATTCGGTACGCATGATTACTCCGTAGCGCACATTCCGGCCGTTTGCTGGCTACAATCAACGGGATGCCCTCGAGTGGATTATTCTTAATGATAACGTCGCTCGCAAAACATCTGTACGGCGACTTCGCAGAGAAATTGTCGGTCGCGACCTGGCAATCCAACGTCAGCCCCCGTCGAGGCTCGGCGTATTGTGAGCTTACCTCCTCTTTCGTCCAAAATATGCTGCTAAAGCGCAGAGGGAATTTCGTCGCCATGTGAAGATCCATTGTGAGACAGTCAGAACTTTGTCGGTTCTAACCCTTGGACTGTCAGTAAATGTTGGTGGGTGGTGTGGTATTGCTATGTGTCTTTGACAATTAGGCCGGCTAATGTACGTAGTGTTGAATTCTGATGCAGAGGTTGTAGAGTGCTAATAGGCAGCCTATAATCTAACGACCTGAATAGGTCCCGTTTTAAGAATGATCATGCTTCTCTACCCCTCTGACATTCAGGTGGTCCATGTGGGGTATGCCAATCTGACCAGCTGGTCGGAACAACAATGACCTACATCATAAATTCCACAGCCTATATCAATGAGCATCGTATCAATCGATTTGCCCTGGTCCGGTCATGCCAATACCCACTATGAACAGAACTCGCAGCGTTTCGCATCTTATTCTTCGAACCGGCCTGCCTCCGTTCAGCACGTCAAGAACGGAACCATTCCAAACTATGATAACAATTATCACAGTCAGCACCTATGTAGGTCGTTTTGAAAGCCGTTCCAAGGCTGCTATTGAACGTGCGAAAGTCGCTCGTTCGGTCTCATGGTGTAAAGTAACGCCATCTCTCGGTGTCGTCGAGACCTAAAGGTTATCAGCACGGTTAGGGAGGAAAATGCGACAGATTCAAATCAAAACATATGACATTCCCAAGCATGCATTCCCCGCACTGGCTGCCAGTCATATCGATATATCAGGAAATGATCGCATTCGCGTCGTCCAGGGCGATTCGATGTAATCAGCCATCGTGTTCATCACTACGCCAGTCCGGTAAAAAGATTGAGGGGAGGATAGGTACGGGCCTGTGGACCAATTTGGGTTCAAGCAGTGTGCTTCCAGTACAGCTGAAGGATCGGACAGTGATATAATCATGTGAACTACAACCTGGTTTGGTTTATTGGCTTTGCGGGCATACAATGCACTTTCGCTTCGCGGGTGAAAGTGTTCTCTATTGTCTCCAAACAACGTGCAGTTACTGGTTGACCACGGTCCTAACACAGCTTCACTGTCGACTGCAGTCCATATGGTATCACGTGGACGTGTCATCACCTGGCGTGGCCGTCCCTCAGGGCGTTATTTGAATGTCACGACACTTCATCAAGAATATGACCCAATTGTTAGTGTTGTTGATCATAACTGGTACTCATCACGTATGCCTTTACTCAGACATGCATTTTCAGGAAGGCAACATCGTTACTTTCGAGATAGACTGTATATTGTCATATCACGTCATTCGCGACACGGGCTGGTCGACATTTCGGATTGGGAATTTCGTTGCAATTCACGGGCTGGTCAACGCTTACGCAATCCAAGGCTCTCGATGGCGCATTCAGGTGAGAGAACCATTTCAACCTCTAAGTACAGTCCCAATGCTGAGCTGTGGATCCAGGTTCTCGAGGCCAGGCCAGAGCGAGATACAACCATCGCTGAGGCTAGGTCATTGCAAGCCGCAGATCAACCATCATCTGAGTCTGATTGAGCGTACCGTCATGCGTTGAACACCATCATTTTATCTCATGGTGATAAATCAGGCTCTATGTCTCGAAGTGAAACAGGGCTACACAACATGGAATTGGATTGACCATTATCATTTACAAAGTTAACATAAACAGGATTGGATTATGCACTGGGTCAGGATGATGACGAATTGGAGCAGTGGAAGCGTCCAAGCCTCCGGAGTGTCAATCGACCATGGATGTTCCGGTGATTCCTATGTTTAGCACCTGGACAGCAGGCACGCGGACAGCAAGTCAGAATAAATTTTGTGACAGGTTAGAAAAAATGGCCTCACGTTGGCAATCCAACATTCAGAATCTTGAGAGTACCCTGTCACCACCCCATGTATGGTCACAGTTTGGCCTGTAGTAAGTTCTATCTTGTCCAGGCTGCGCAATAAATTGCCTGTTAGGGTATAAATTGAAGAAAACGACACCCAGGTGGATATCTAAATAGCGTGTTAGCGACGGGTCCATGATAATCGCCGTTGTTAACTCACTGAAGGGTCCCAATCCCGGTGCCGGACAGTCACCGTCACCGCTCCAGAGTTAGAAGATGACAAAGTCTCTATTTTGCCGATGCTGTCTACGGTGGTCTTTTGTGTCTCGAGGAAGTTAGCCAACTTAATCCTACCAGCAAGATGTCGTTTCTTCAAGTCAGGGATGATGAGCGTTCGATTCATGATACCACCGCTGAGCACAGGTCCGCTAAGGTGATGCCAACCTTGACACAGGCCAGGATCAGCCCCAATCTCAACAACTTCAGTGGAATGTGTGTCCATGTCACGTCCAGGTACGAATATATGAGTTGCTGCGTAACGGCGCATAACCATCCCACCGCGGTATCTGCGGATCTAATGAAGAACGCGTCAGGCAATGTAATGGCTGACGAGGAGAGAAACTCACCCCGCTTCCAATGAAGTACATTCCGGTGTGGCGCATTGGCCAGTGAAATCCGGAGCTCTCCTGCATATTTCGAAAGAAATCGCTGTAGATTGTCGTTTGATGTGGGTGGTGAAGATTGAAATGGCAAGTCCGTTCTGGAAGCAATCTCGTGTCGGATGTGACACCACAATTGAAATTATATCGGAAATGAGAATGGAATTGTCGGGGAATGGCACATAAATCCGTTGCAGGCAGCACAAGCTTTAAGTACTCAGCATCCCATCGCTCTAGTCACCAGCACGGACACCGTGGCCTCTCTGTAACAATGACATCATTGGTCGAACCATGAACAGGCCACGTCGTGGTCACCACGCTGGCCGGTTGTCCAGTTTGGTTACGCCGACAATGCAAGTGGGCCTGGGGAATGTGATGAATCCAGACTCAAATGCTTGTAGATGCGACTGGGCTGGAGTGAGTCGTTAGCAAGGAAATGAAACAAGCTGAGCAATTGCTCATTTATTCATTGAGCCGCGCGGCCGAAAACATTTACAAAGAATACAGATTTAATACACAATCTTAGCAACAACCATATCACCACTCTGATTGCTTATACCGCTACGCTCTTTTGCCCCACATCCCTCATTAGACCTAGATCGGCGCCAGATAGATGTTGTCGGGTCCCATCACCAATATTGAATAATGTCATTTATATCACTCGCTGATAAATGACCTGTGCACAATATTTGGCGTTTCGTTAGGCAATCCCATTGAAGCCAAGCACACCTTCAATTTCGTTGCGTCAGTGCACCGGGAAAGGGCTACATACAGCTGTCCGTGGGAGAATATAGGATCCGGGAGCAATACAAGGATGTTTTCGAGACTCTGACCCTGCGCTTTGTTGATCGTAATGCAAAAGGCAGACGCCACAGGAAATTGGTACCTATAGAATGGTACAGGGAACACTTCCGATCCCTCATGTAATAACTTGATACGTGGCAGCATCAACATTTCACCGGCATGTTCGCCTGAGGTAATTCGACACCGTAACACGCCGACACCACATCTCGTTACAATCATTCTGGTACCATTGCACAGGCCTTGTGCGAGATTGAGATTGCGCAATAACATAATTGGAACACCATCCTTCAATTCCAGAGTATGTGCTGGGAATGAGGGTAGATCATAACCGTTGAGGATCTCATTCGTAACGTGTTCGCCATAGGATTCCTCCATCTCGTCAAGCGAAGTGTAGGTGTGCTCTTTGTTGTCAATGGAATCCACGATTTGAGCGTTTATCTCCTTCACATTCTTGTTGAGGGGCGTCAGAACGCACCGCTCCGAGTAATATTTCGCCAGTTGTAGCCAATTACCGTCGTTAATCAATTTTGGCATCTCCCGAAAGTGATCCGCCACCATCGCCATGTCATATCGCATATCACCATTAACTTGTGACACATTACATCGACCGACGTCGACATTCTGTTGATCCTCGCTCTGCAATTCTCCATTCCCCAATTTGAGTAGCCATGAGCCGTACTCGCTGTTTGCTTCGTGAGTAGCTGCGTCCTGGCCAGGGCCTCGCCTCAAGCGCATGTTTGTACGAAGGTAGAACTTTTCGATCCTTGGCCATAATGTGGACCGTTTCAGGGAAGCATTAGCCTGCTGTTCCATGTTTGAATGCCTCAGGATAGGAAGCGTTTGACGGAAATCGCCCGAAAACAGGACCAAGACCCCCCCAAATGGTTCAGTGCTACCTCGTAAATCTTGCAAACTACGATCTACGCAATGCACAACAGATTTATTTTGCATCACTATTTCGTCCCATACTAAAAACTGGAGCGCCTTCAAGCTACGTCCCAATTTCGTGTCGTACCCAAAATTGCAAGAAGAAGTTGTCTCTGTATTTAGCGGCACTTTGAATCCAGTGTGTGCGGTCTGACCATTTAGCAACAAAATCGCCGCTGTGCCAGATGATGCCACCGCCATTGACTCGATATTGTTAGCCCTCGCGTAATGCAGGCAAAAATTGATTGTAAAAGTCTTCCCCGTCCCGCCCGGGCCATCTAGGTACAACATTCCACCTTGATGATCATCGAGGTATAGTTTGATTGTGTCGTATAGAACTTTCTGTTCTGCATTAATGCTTGATTCTCCATTCAACACAAACGCTTGACTGAATTGAATCGTGTGTTCTGCACCGTCTCGCACAACAAAATCGGGCCCTAAGACTCTGAGTGCTTCGAGGTCGGGCATTGGTAAACCACAGTCCTGAAGTGTCATGTCCATTTCTTGCAAACAGATCCCTAGTCGGTACAGGCCAAGATTCTCGACCATCTCTTGGTCAATCTGAAGATCGGGGTGGCTACGGGAAATAGCATGTTCACAATCGTCGGACAAATGAGCCTTCTGTGCTATCCATAGTGCTTTAGGGTCCGCCGGGGGAGAATGCTTTAGCATCAAAGCAAAGAAAGAACGCAATTGAGCACCGGTTTGCCAAGACGCGGCCTCCGCGAGAGACGCAGTGTAATGTTCATCGTTGAGTAGTAGTCCTAATCGATGCGCTGCTTCACAGAAAGTAGGACATTCATATCCATCGACGGTTCTAATATGTTGGAAGCTCTGAGGGCCACGAACATTGCTAAGTAGCAATCGAAGATAGAACCTCTCTCCGTGGGATAGGCAAGCGAAGTAGACGCGACCGATAGAGCCTCTGCCGATAGCGCGATCATGCCAGTTGTGTGTCTTATCCTCCCAAGTGAAGTGTCGGGGCATGTCTACGTAATACAGGGATCGCACTGCCACAGAGGATTCTTCGGTGATGTAATCCGCCTTTGCAAGATCAAAGAAGTCGGTCAACGTCGTCCTGGAAGCGCGCCCAGACTCAACGGCTACTTCCAAATCGTACTGCTCGCCAAAATAGACTTCTTGGGCGTTCTCGAGATGGAGTGCTAGGCGAATAACTGCGGGGGAGTTTCCTACTATCGCGTGCCCGAATAATCTGCCGCAAGCTGTTCTCGTTTTGGGTCAGCAAGGCCTTTTTTCTGAATAATACAACAATTGCTCACCCTCTGGCGCACTGATGTATCTTCCATCGATCATCCTCTTCACTTCATCTCTCGAGACAAATGACATAGTGGTCCGTGAATGGCCTTTGGAAATGTACTTGTACAGATATTTGATAGCTCTTATGCTCACTGGAATCTCGACATTGAGGTGGCATTGATACCTGAGAAGCAAATACGGGCTATACGGTGTGGTAATCCAAAGTTATCTTAAACTTTGTAGATGTGTAGAACACCACAATTATCTACCTCATTTCTTTTTTTAGTCTATTTATTCATCATTTTATTCATTATCATTTTATTAACTCTAATTAAAAACAAACAATTCATTTTTTTACTTGAAGTCTTTTATTATTATTATTATTATAACTAGTAGTTCCTTTTTATTTTTATTATCATCACTAATAAAAAACTAAATGATCATTAATCATTAGTCAGAAGATTTCATTTTTTTAATTCACTAACAACATTTCTTCTTATTTCAATTTTCGACTTTTTATTTTTATTTTTTATCTTTATTTTTTATCTTTTCTCTTGTTCTTTTTCCTTTTATTCTTTTTTTTATTAGTAGTTAGTGAC